>JAMKCH010053518.1:0-16861 GCA_023653785.1 Ophioderma brevispina
TTCACCTCACAGGCAGTTTTGGACCCTCGTAAAATTGTCCTCTTTGGTTTTATTTTTAAAGGATTTCCCTAATTTTGGTATTGGGGCATGCAAGAGGCACCATTATGAAATACAGAAATGCATTGCGGGAATCTTGCCTATAGGCCTAGGTACAGGTGTTGGTGGCCTAGAAATCCCACATTTATTAGACGTTTGTCATTGGTTAAACATGTAAAAGCGAATCTCAACCCAAAAAAAATAATTTTTTATGACATGTTATAAGCAATAGTTCTATTCCAACACGGTTGGACCCGAAGATCAACTCCACTATAACTGTTTTCTGAATTTGAAATATGAATGGCGAACAGTGACCAGGTCGTATATGGGCCTGAAAAACATCGACCGACCTATATCGTACGCACCGAAATTGATGGTGTTTTGTGGTCTGATTTGGTTTACTTTTTGAGCATTGGTGAGTTGCTATAATGAAATAGACTTGGCGCCATCTTTCCAGAGATTTTATGTGTGGGAGATTTGCATGGTCCAATCTCCAGAGAGTCTTTTGTAAAGCGATATTTTAAAGAAAGTCTTATTTGCGTACAATGAGGATTTACAACAAATTATGTTGCCAGCTACTTGTCTAGTGGAATATCCAAATCAGGTGTAAAAATTGTCACTTCGTTGTATTATTTGGATTTGTTATATTAAAAGAGATTTTCAACAGCTGTGCTCTTTACTATAGTTTGGTTTGTAGAGATAGTAGGGTTAAATTTGGCAAAAAATGTTTCTTGTATTTTTAAGTACCACCTTTCTCCTGTGATTACATAAAGAAGTTTGACAAAACCTAGTAAAAGGAAGTATGTTGTTATGGAACTACTACATGATACTCCTTCCTTTCAGTAAGACCCATACAAACAGATTGTTCTGTCGAATGTTTTGCAAGATGCCTTTTATGTTTGGGAATGTTAGAAGGTGCTGGAAGGGATGGTGAAAGAGGAAGACAAGTTGTGTGAAGGTGGATCGGTTAAGGAGTTCATGGACCTGGAAACGGGTTAGTGGAGGGTGGATGCAGGTGGGTGTGACAGCTTGAGTAAAAGTATGGTGGGTTAAGTTATTAGGGAATGTGGAGAGTTTTGCAGGGAAAAGATATCCTTTGAAGTGAAGGTATGGAGTATATGAGTGTTTGAGATCAGTGATTTTGTATGGGAGCGATACAGGTTCTGGCAAATGTATGGTGATTCTGAGGAGGACAGAGAGCAATGATAAGAGCGAAATGTGTGGTGTGAAGTCGATGGATAAGAATACTGTGGACTGTAACTGCATGATGTTGGGTTTGATGACTGTTTGGGAAAGGCGAATAGTGTATGGTGGTATGTCACTCGGAGGAAGGATGAGAGCAATGTTTTAAGCAGGGCTTTTGAGTTTGAGGTGGAGGTTTGAGGAGGGGATTTCCAAAGAAGACTTGGAAAGCATGGAGGAGAGAGTAGGAGGTTGGGTTGAGGATGGAGGGTCATTGAATCGGGCCTAAGTAGAAGGAGGGAGTAAGGGCGTTTGCTTCGAGTTTGAGGTTAATCCGCACCCTTTGTTCACCAGGACAAAACTGGATTTACTACTACTACTACTGTGCATGTGATAGACAGGACTACAAAGTATTTTCAGAACCAATGTATAATGGGCAAGGTCAAAACAGTCGCAAACGAAAAGACATAGCTCTTTTGTTATTCGAATTACAGTAATACATTATATGTGAAGCTTGCAACGGAGCTCATTGCTCTTACAACTTGGCTCATTCTTGTAACCTATGGCACTGCCTGTCAGAGTTCCCAGCATGGAGACTCCAACCATCTGGAAATTGTTATCAATCATAGATACAGGCCTATCAAAAAACGCAGCAAAACTTTCGATTTTGTGGTAATGGTAAATTATTCCAACATTAACTAGTGCCATCTAAAGTCCACAATCCCCCTTCCAATGGTAGGTATTCATTGATTGGCGGTCATGGATAACAATTAATCATTGTTTTTGCACATGGACAAGTCAACTTGGGACCAATTTCAATACAAATCCCATCCACTTTGCATTACTGAAGTGAGAACAGAGGAAAATTGAATGGGATTTGTGTTAGCACTACTTGAAACTTGGTCCCCAAGCTCACTTTGTCCCTTGTGCAAAAACACTGATTAATCGTACCCCATGCCCGGCACATTACAAATTACCTACGTTGGAAGAGGAGATATGTAAAACAAGTGGGTTGTTTTTAATTATCATCTTAAGCAAACTAGCCTTGAAGACCAAAGAGTGTAGAGACTGTTTTGCATGTTATTGACAGATGATGAAAGATAATCAAGATTTTGAAGCCAAGAAAGAGGACCTGGAGATGTTGTCTCTGATGGAGCAGATGATAGGGAATTGGCAGGCACTGAGTTGGCAAAGCTTTGAGAGAGATACATACAAGACAAAGAGCAAAGTAAGGATCTGGTTTGGCACAAATGGCCAAACTGATGAATGCTTAAAATAAGACTATTTGCACGATCCCGAAATGCATCTCGTATTGTGCCCCATACCGGGAACTTGACCAGAGGTCATGTTTACAAAAATTTGTTGTTCGTTCGCGTCGCTGAACAGTGCCTAAAATTACAATACAAAGTCCCTTTTCACGTGAAGTTAATCTACAAATAATTAAGAATATCTTTGGAACAAAAAACAATCGAGGCAATGATGTTGAAATTCGACGACAAACGGGATTATTTTTGATGTACTGTGCCCGACTTGTTACCTGACGGACGATTACACAACTATAGTGCAACGTTACGGATAGGTTAAGTTTTCTGGTAGTTTCGTTACGCTCCTAACTGTATGTTAGCCGCTGAGGCTGGTATAATTCGCCGGATGGAAATGCACCGAACTGAGATGCATGTCGGGGATCGTGCAAATGGTTAATTAGCAACATTGTTTTGAAGTGTGCCCCCACTTTTCAAATTTGATATTTTGGCAGGGTTACGTTGGTGATTGTCTAGAACTAAACTGCGAACGAGAATGCTAAAAAAATGTGTATTATCATAATTAAGCGATTTGTAATTAGAATTTGGATCCCATATTGGACTTTACGTCAGAGCTGGAAATGCCTACGTTTATGTCCGTCCATGATGAAAAGTGCCACCTCGAATAAATAACCTCTAACTTTAATTGCCTGAACCAAAAATACTAATGGCTTAAGCGTAGACCGTAGATGCCGCTATTTCCCAGCTATTTGCACAGGACTGCCGTTTCCAGCAGCCGTTGAAAATTATTATCGGGATCCCCTAATAATTATTCTAATTACAAACTTCCTTCATTTCTGGACACGACATTTTCGAGCTTAACCATTCACAGGTAGGTTTACTTGCCAGTTTACTAATGCAACTGTTTAAAAATCAATGTTTTTGAAAAATTGGGGGGTCACTCTTCCAAAAAATGTGCTCATATTGCTTTAATACGTAAAGTTCAGTTAAGCTTAGGCCAAATTAAAGAAAAAACGTTTGTCACATAAGCATGGCTCGAAAGGAGCTCCTTCCCAGGAAAGTTTGCCATTTGGAGGGAAACTTACAATTGGAGGGAATTTATACATAGGAGATAGTGGGACATCTGTGAGAAATGCAACTATCTTCCTGGAAATTTAATTTTCACGCACTGCAATCAGTCGAAGAAAATGTGAATTAAGGTGCAAAGCGAAATGCATTTTTTATCCCCCTGGCTGAAACGCAGAGGCATTTTATATCCACCTAGCAGAGGGGATATTGCGAGGGTGCGAATTATTTCACATTTATGTGTGTGCGTGTTCCAGTTTGTAGATTTTCACTTTTCGCGTCTCACCTTCTAAAAGTTTTAAGTCCAATTTAAACCATACTTTGGTAAGGTGCAATAGGGATTCCTTCTTGTTGATGATTTCAAAGGTCATGGACCAAACTCAAAGTTCATCTGAGGTCATGTTCCTACTGCCATTTTGCCCGGGGATGACGCAAGTTTTACTTGCAGTATTTTTTAGTTTGCAAAAATGCTGATTTAAATGTGGATTTTATTTTTTGTTGCATTTTAACCTCTATTTTGAAAATTCAATATTTCAGGTGAACAAGTGGAGTAAAAAGCCTTAAAAAAAATATTGCGTTAAAAACATTTTAAAAGCAATCATGTGATATTCTGAGCCAACTTGGTTTTTGTTAATTTGCATGCCCTGACACAAGAGCATCTCATCAAATTGTTTTTGACAATGTTGAGTGTTAGTGCTAGATTTCTTTTGACGGTGTTCTAGAATTCTTTTGACAAGATGTTTCTACGAATTCTTTTGACAGGCTGTTCTAGAATTCTTTTGACAGATATTCTTCTAGACTTCCTTTTGAACAGGATGTTCTAGATTGGGGGGGGGTCGGATGGTTGACAAGATGTTCTAGAATTCTTTTTGACAATTTCTAGAATTCTTTTTGACAGATGTTCTAGAATTCTTTTGATAGGATGGTCTAGAATTCTTTTGACAGGATGTTCTAGAATTCTTTTTGACAGATGTTCTAGAATTCTTTTGGGGGACAGGATGGTTCTAGAATCTTTTGACAAGATGTTCCTAAAGCCTTTTGACAGGATGGTTCTAGATTCTTTTGACCAGATGTTCTACTAGAATGCTTTTTGACAGTATGTTCAGAATTCTTTTGACAAATGTTCTAGAAGTCGTTTGACGTATGTTCTAGAATTCTTTTGACAAGATGTTCTAGAATGCTTTTGACAGGATGTTCTAGAATTCGTTTGACAAGATGTTCTAGAATTCCTTTTGACAGGATGTTTTTTCTAGAATTCCTTTTGACATGGATGTTCTATGCAAGTCCTTTTGACAAATATTCTAGAATCTTTTTGACAGATGTTCTAGAATTCTTGTGACAATGTTCTGAATTCTATTTGACAAGATGTCTAGAATTTTTTGACAGATGTTCAGATTCTTTTTGATAGGCATGTTCTAGAATTCTTTTTGACAGAATGTCTAGACCTTCTTTTGACAGATGTTCTAGAATTCTTTTTGACAGAGTTCTAGAATTCTTTTGACAAGATGGTTCTAGATGCCTTTTGACAGGATGTTCTAGAGTTCTTTTGACAAGATGTTCTAGAATTCTTTTGACAGGATGTCTACAATTCTTTTGACAAGATGTTCTAGAATTCGTTTGACAGGCTTGTT
The DNA here is from genome assembly GCA_023653785.1 of Ophioderma brevispina. Lineage (NCBI taxonomy): Eukaryota > Metazoa > Echinodermata > Ophiuroidea > Amphilepidida > Ophiodermatidae > Ophioderma > Ophioderma brevispina. The sequence continues at coordinate 5,177 of JAMKCH010053518.1, forward strand.
CTAGAATTCTTTGACAAGATGTTCTCGAATGCTTTTGCCAGGATGTTTCAGAATGCTTTTGACAGGAATTTCTAGACTTTCTTTGACAGATGTTCGCGCTTCTTTTGCAAGTTCTAGAATTTTTTCTTTTGACAGGATGTTCTAGAATTCTTTGACATGAGTTCTAGAATTCTTTTTACAGAATGTTCAGAATTCTTGGGTTGGTGATCCAGGATGTGTCTAGAATTCTGTTTGACAATTCTAGAATTCTTTTGACAAGATGGTCTAGAATTCTTTTGACAAGATGTTCTAGAATTCTTTTGACCGGATGTTCTAGATTCTTTTGACAGTATGTTTCTAGATTCTTTTGACAGGATGTTCTAGAATTCTTTGACGATGTTCTAGAATTCTTTTGACAGGATATTCTAGAATCTTTTGACGGATGTTCTAGAATTCTTTTGACAGGATGTTCTAGATTCTTTTGCAGATGTTCTCAGGATTCTTTGACAGGATTTTCTAGAATTCTTTGACGAATGTCTAGAATTCTTTTGACGATTTCTAGAATTCGTTTGACCGGATATTTCTAGAATTCTTTTGACAGGTGTCTAGAATTCTTTGTAACAGGATTTTCTAGAATTCTTTTGACAGGATGTTCTAGTTGCTTTGACAATATGTTCTAGAATTCTTTTGACAAGATGTTCTAGAATTTCCCTTTGTTAAAGATTCTAGAATTCTTTGATTGACAGGATGTTCTAGAATTCTTTTTACGGATGTTCTATAATTCTTTTGACAGGAGGTTCTAGAATTCTTTTACAGATGTTCTAATTCTTTTGACAGATGTTCTAAGATTCTTTTGACAAGATCTTCTAGAATTCCTTTTGACAGGATGTTCTAGAATTCTTTTGACAAGAGTTCTAGAATTCTTTTGACAAGATGTTCTAGACTTCTTTTGACAGTGTTCTAGAATTCTTTTGTGATAGATGTTGAGAATTCTTTTGACAGGATGTTCTAGAATTCTTTTTGACAGGATTTTCAATTCTTTTTACAGGATTTCTAGAATTCCTTTTGACAGATGTTCTAGAATGCTTTTGACAGGATGTTCTAGAATTCTTTTGCAAGAGTTCTAGAATTCTTTTGACAGGATGTTCTAGAATTCTTTTGACAAAGATTTCTATAATTCTTTTGACGGATTTTTCTAGAATCCTTTTGACAAGATGTTTGCAGAATGCTTTTGACAGGATGTTCTAGAATTCTTTTGACCAGATGTTCTAGAATTCTTTTGACGAAGGAGTTCCTAGAATTCTTTTGGACGGATTCAGAATTCTTTTGACAAGACCCAATACCCCTCTAGAATTCTTTTTGACAGGATGTTCTTAGAATTCTTTTTGACAGATGTTCTAGAATTCTTTTGACAAGATGTTCTAGAATTCTTTTGGACACAGAGGTTCTGAGAATCCTTTTGATAGGATTGTTCAGAATTCTTTTTGACAGGAGTTCTAGAATTCTTTTGAACAGGATGGTCTAGAATTCTTTTGACAGGATGTTCTAGAATTCTTTTTGACAGATGTTTAGAAGAGATTCTTTTGACAGAGTTCTGATTTCTTTTGACAATATGTTCTAGAATTCTTTTGACAGGAGGTTCTAGAATTCTTTTTTTTTTTTGAAAGAATGTTCTAGAATTCTTTTGACAGGAGTTCCTAAGAATTCTTTTTGAACAAAGATGTTCTAGATGCTTTTGCAGGATGTTCTAGAATGCTTGGACAGATGTTCTAGATTTCTTTGACACAAGATGTTCTAGAATTCTTTTGGACAGGATGTCTAGAATTCTTTTGACAGGATGTTCTAAATTCTTTGAAGGATGTTCTAGAATTCTTTTGACAGGATGTTCTGGAATTCTTTTGTACAGATGTTCTAATTTCTTTTGACAGGATGTTCTAGAATTCTTTTGACAAATAATGTTCTAGAATTTTTTGACACGATTTTCTAGAATTCTTTTGACAGGATTTCTAGAATTCTTTTGACAGGATGTTCTAGAATTCTTTTGCAGGATGTTCTTCGAATTCTTTTGACAGGATGTTCTAGAATTCTTTTGACAGGATATCTAGAATTCTTTTGGACAGGATGTTTCTAGAATTCTTTTGACAGGATGATTCTAAGAATTCTTTTTGACAGATGTTTAGAATTCCTTTTTGACGGATGTTCCCTAGAATTCTTTTGACAGGATGTTCTAGAATTCCCCTTTTGACAGGATTTTCTAAATTCTTTTGACAGGATATTCTAGAATTCTTTTTGACAGATTTCGAGAATTCTTTTGACAGGATGTTCTAGAATTCTGTTGACAGGATGTTCTAGAATTCTTTTGACAAAGATTTCTAGAATTCTTTTGACACAGATGTTCTAGAATTCTTTTGACAAGATGGTCTAGAATTCTTTTGACAGGAGGTTCTAGAATTCTTTTGACAGGGTGTTTCTAAGAATTCTTTTGACGGATGTCAGAATTCTTTTTGACAGATGTTTTCAGACTTCGTTTGACAGGATGTTCTAGAATTCTTTTGACAGGATTTCTAGAATTCCTTTTGACAGGATGCTGCCTATAATTCTTTTGACAAGTGTTCTAGAATTCTTTTTACAGGAGTTCTACGAATTCTTTTGACAGGATGTTTGAATTCTTTTGTAACAGGATTTTCTAGAATTCTTTTGACAGGATTTTCGAGAATTCTTTTGACAGGATGTTCTAGAATTCTTTTGCAGGATGTCTAGAATTCTTTGACATGAGTTCTAGAATTTCCTTTGGCCATGATGTTCTATATTCATTTGACAGCATGTCCCATGTGTCAATGAAGAATAGAGCACACTTTGGTTTTGGTACTGTTTCTGAATAAAAATATATACAGAACTATCTTTTCCCATAAAGAACAAGTTTATCTGTTCTAAGTAAAGAAAGTTAAATATTTTTAACAAGCTCAAGATCATCCCTTGATTTATATTGAACACACAATAGCTGAACAATGCATCAAGATCACAATGGCTGTTTATGGTCATCTTCCAATTCCAATAGAACATGCCATTTAAAATGGGAGGGGGACTGACAAGCTTGACCTCAGTAGATGGGAAAAAATAAGAAAATATCTTTTTTTTAAATGTTGCTTCAAACCTCTCAATAGTGCAGCAAATGCAGCAAAGTACAGCACACTTGGTCCACTAATTCCCAATTGGTCAGCTAAGTCCCCACTTGGTCCTGATAAGTCCATTGTTCCAGATAATTCCCACTGGTCCAGATAATTCCCACTTGGTCATATAATTCCACTTGTCAAGATAATTCCCACTTGGTCCAGATAATTCCCACTTGGTCAAATTCCCACTGGTCCAGATAATTCCCACTTGGTTCAGATAATTTACTATTGTTCCAGATAATTCCCACATGTTCCAGATAATTCCCACATGTTCCAGATAATTCCCACTTTGTCCAAAACATTCCCTCTTGTTTCCAGATAATTCCCACTGGTTCCAATGTAATTCCATTTGGTTGAAATAATTCCCACTTGGACCAGATAATTCCTCCTGTCCAGATAATTCACACTTGGTCCAAATAATTCACACGGGTCCATAATTTGCATTTTGTCCATATAATTCCCACATGGTTCAAATAATTCCCACATGGTCCAAGTATTCGCCACTTGATCAAATAATTGCACATTGGCTCCAATAATTCACACTTGGTCCAAATACTTCACACGTGGGGTCCAATTTCACGCTTGGTCCAGATAATTGCCTACTTGTCAGATAATCCCATTTGTCCACAGATAAATCCCACTTGGTCCAGATCAATCCCACTTGTCCAGACACTCCCTACTTTGATTCCAAATAATTCCCACCTGGTCGCTATACTTCCCATTTGTTCCGATCTTTCCCATTTGTTCCAGATAATTCCCACTTGGTCAAACTAATTCCCACGTAAGTCAAACTAATTCCCACTTGGTCGAATTCCACTTGGTCCAATTATTCCATTAGTTTAGATAATTCGCCTGATAATTCCCACTTGTTCCAGATAATTCCCACTTGGTCCAGATAATTCCCACTTGGTCCAGATAATTTCCCACCTTGGTCAAGATAATTCCCACTTGGTCCAGATAATTCACACTTGGTCCAGATAATTCACACTTGGTCCAGATAATTCCCACTTGGTTCAGATAATTTACTATTGTTCCAGATAATTCCCATTTATAATTCCCATTTGGTCCAAGTAATTCTCACTTGGTCCAGATAATTCCCATTTGTTCCAGATAATTCCCACTTGTTCCAGGTAATTCCCATTTGGTTGAAATACATTCCCACTTGGGAGGACCCAGATAATGCCTCCTTTCAGATAATTCACCCTTGGTCCAGATAAGGCACACTTGGTCCAAATATTTGCATTGGTCATATAATCCCCACATGGTTCAAATATTCCCACATGGTCCAGTAATTCCACTTGATCCAATAATTTGCACTTGGTCCAATAATTCACACTTTTCCAAATAATCACACTTGGTCCAGATAATTCACACTTGGTCCAGATAATTCCTACTTGGTCTAGATAAATCCCATGTCGTCCATATAAATCCCACTTGGTCCAGATAAATCCACTTGGTCCGAAAATCCTACTTGATTCCATAATTCCACCTGGTCCAGATATTCCCATTTGTTCCAATTATTCCACATGTTTCCAGCTAAGTCCCACTTGGTCAACTAATCCCACTTAAGTCAAACTAATTCCCACTTGGTCGAACTAATTCTCACTTGTTCCAGATAATTCCTCAATTAGGTTTTATATAATTGCATGATAATTCCCACTTGTTTTCCAGATAATTACTCCACTTGCTCCCATATAATTCAAACTTGGTCCATATAATTTGCACTTGGTCCAATACTTTGCACTTGGTCCAGATAATTCACACTTGGTCCAGATAATTCCTACTTGGTCCAGATAACTCCCAGTTGGTCCAGATAACTCCCAGTGGGTCCTAGATAAATTCCCACTTGGTCCCGATAATTCCCACTTGGGCTAAATAATTCACACTTGGTCCAGATAATTCCTACTTGGTCTAGATAAATCACAACTTGGTCCAGAAATTCCTCCTTTTGTCCAGGTAATTTCACACTTGGTCCAATTCACATTTGATCCAATTCCCAATTGGTCTAATTCCCACTTAGTCCAAATGATTTGCATTTGTCCCATACTCACGTCTCCATACCATATAATTCCCCAATGATTCACATAATTCCCACATGGTCCAATAATCCCTTCTGTTCAATATTCCCACATGTGCCAGATATTTTCCCATTTGGTCCAGATAATTCATCCTTGGTCCAGATATTTCACACCTTGGTCCCAGTAATTATACTTGGTCCAAAGTAACCCACTTGGTCCAATAATTCTCACTGGTACTTTGGTAGTTTATTCCTCTTACGTACTTCTCTAGAGGCCTTGGAAAATTGGCATTAGATTTTGTTCCTAAACTGAACACAGGGAGTAATTGGACCATGTAGGATAAAACCTAATAGGATTAGACCAAGTGGGAATTGGACCACATGGGACGTTTGCCAGTAAACAATAAACATCCTGCAAACCCTGAGTAAAATTGCCCACTGACAACACCGCTTTCAACCAACGTGCAAGATCTGGTTGTTTGAATTTTGTCTCATTTCCTATTCTCTAGATGATCATCAGCCAGAGCAAACCCAAGAAGCCATGTGCCTCGGAGCAGGTGCTAGTTGACAGACCATTGTGAGGCAGAGGAGGAGGACAGGCCCCGTAGAGTGGATGTGAACTTCTGAGAATATCCCTATAATCGTCAAAGCTCTCACAGGGTCTGGCCGGGCCGGCATCTAACATTCTGTGCTTCTACTAAATGGGGTACCATTTTACCACAAGATTTGAAGATAAAGCTGCTTGACGATCAATCGTGCACATCCTTAAAGTGCAAGGAGAGATTTCACATATCAGGATTCCCTTAAAAAAAATTAAAGTACTGATTTCTGTGCCCTATGAAAGCCTTCCATCCAAAATATCCCCATCTGAAAGATTAAAAGCGTAAATGTTTCTTGGTACAAAAATTGTGAAATTTTCTAATTGTGTATAGGAGCAAATTAAATTCACCTATGTTTGTACATTGAAATATAAGCAAATCAAAATCACAACCTTTTTCTCTCTTTTAAGACATGTCGCGAAATACAAGCAAGATCTTTGGACTGTCTAAATCTTTTATATGAAATTAATTACTATGATGACACAATATTGGGTGCCTCAAAAATCTCTTATTGCTCCCCTTAAGATACAGCTGTCAATCTGTTTTGTATCTCTTAGGAGACCATCCATCCACACAGACATTTTTAAGAACATCGTACTAGATTCAGGTGTGGACCTTGCTATGGCAGCTGATACTGGCTTTGTTTGCCACCAGACAGATCAATTAAGAATGGATTCTGGTGACAGTCTCTCTAATTATAATCTATTCTCCTGACACGCAAATATTTATGTTTCACCAGCTTATGTTATTGTGTGTTAAGCAAATTCAGGAGAGTTTCCATGACCTGACCAACTGACAATGCTTTTCCTGACACTTATGAATTTGGAAACCTTAACGAATAAACCCGGCCTTATTCCGTGAAGGGTTACGCAATTCATAAGTGTGTCAGAAAATGTTGTTTCAGAATGGGTCAGGTTACAACTCCCTAAATTCAGTATTTCCTTGGTTAGTCTTAAAGAGGCAGCCATCTGTCGTGACCCGCGGCTTCGACCCCATCACGCATCCCATCAAAAAAAAAACACTCATCACAAACCATCAAAACCGGAGATTTCGGTATCATGATTAAAAGCTTTAATATTTTTCTCATCTTATCTGCAAAATATTTGGCTGATTCTTTTCCATTACATGCTAATGGAGCGAGCTAAGCTATGGTTTTATGTCACGGAAATTATTTGTACATTGACGTATGGGCTATATTGCAAGCACCAAATTCCGTTCACATTAAAATGGTAAGTTCCGATTCAAAGAAATTTTTGAATTAAGGGTGTGTTGTTGATGCCTTTTTTAATCTATAAAATAATAGAAATTTTATATGTGTAATCAGGTTGGGGCACCTTTACTTGGACAATATAACTGATATGCCCTGCATGGCTGATTTTCAGTGGTTCTTAGGTGAGGTCTAAATTGGGACAATTTAAACTGGATATGCGTAGTGCAAGTGTAAATTAGAACTTTAAACTGGATTATGCACTGCACAGCTGATGTATTTTAGGTTTAATACACGATATTCGTGTTTTAGTTTCATTCCATGGATTGTTTTAATTTGTTTACTTGATGATGGCTGTGTTTGTTTGGCCGTAAGTCCATGATAATTGGAAATGTGGTTGCATCTATTGTAGAATTTGAATGAAGAACAACTGTTCTTACCTGTGATATGCAGTGACGGTGCCAGGGGTGGCAAGGGGCATTCCCCCCCCCCCAAAACAAATCTTTCTTTCCCCCAGTTGCCCCTCTGGCCGAAGAAAAATGACAGATTTTCTTTGCAAAATCAGTGATTTTGAGGCCAAAATCACTGAATTTTTGGCAAAATCAGCAATTTTGGGCCAAAATTGGTTAAAAATCTCCTATTTTTTTTATTTTTTTTATTTTCAAGAATTTCACTTTGGCCCCCCAAAAATTTCATTCACACTCCCCCCTCCCCCAGGAATGAAGCCTGGCACATCACTGGTAATGGGGATAGTTTGCACACAACATTAAACCACGTACTGTAGTGTCTATTGGCAGTTTTAGCACAAAAGCTATTGTCTAAAATTAAAACATTTGTAATTAATGTTCAGGTAAAATACGATGGTTATGTATTAACCTAACATAACATATACACATTGCCTATATATCATTCTCGGCATTAATCAAGTAATGGTTGAGTATGAAGCGGAACTAAGGATTAGCAGCAATTTGCTAATCCGAAACTCGAAAAATCATCAAAATTCATATTTTTATATTTTTGTTACTGGCATGGATATGCAACCGTAACCTGCAAGTGGTTTGGCTTGAAATCCGATATAAAGACAAGGCAGTACTTTTACCTGATTCTGTAATTTCTATAACGTGCGTATCAAAATTCCCCCTTGAGATCAAAAAGCCGTCCCTGTGAATAGCACAGATTTTCAGCGTAATATTGTGCACCAAGATCAATGCGTTTGAACCTCAAACACAAACATGATTGTTTATTTGTTTATTCTGTCCTATTGTAAACCACACTCGGCTGTTTAGTGGCAGATTTTGAGTACCCGTGCTAGAGCCGCTGTATGTCTATTTGCAAGATACTGTAATGACAAATTTCCTTCCTCAAATACTTCATTTTCTTTCACTATTTGGTGTTTTTTTCTACATTACGCCGTTATATGAATTGTACACACTAATCCTGATTTATAGTTAAAAACCTGCAATTCCACCATTTTGTGTCGATTCTCTCACATTATCGCTGCTAATCCCTTTAAGTTCTGCTGTTTGCCCATCTCTTTCTATTTTTGGGACACAATATCCTATTTTTATTGCATGTATATAAACATTAGGTATTTTCTAAAGAGAGAAAGATTAAAAAATTATATGCTATAATATTTTCCCATAGAGCACCAAGGGTTATACTATTTTCAGTATTCACAGCCCTAAGCTTATCAGTTGGCCTTTTGCGTATCTCCAAGTGAATCGCTTGAATAACTAATGTATTGGTGACTAGGGGAAGTTATCAATCAAATTTGTGGCAATGGCCATATGGTTACCAAGGCAACAAGACTTCATTTCAGGCCTCTTGAAGATCAACTCTTCAAAAAATGTGCCTAATTATGCTTGAAAATTGTAACGCATAAGCAAACAATCCCGCCATGCTCATTTAAGGACAGTGCTACCCTAACCCCTAAGTGCTTTTGTTTTTACAAACGATTTTCTGATTTTTGCAAAGCACCATTTTAAACATCAACCTGTGTTCCTAATTCTATCGTTACCAACAATTGTGATCCATGTCAGACAATCCTGGGCTGTAATTTTTTTTTTTGGGCCGGTTTAAACAAAACAGCTTATTTGACCATCTACAGGCAACAAACAACCACATGGTCTTAACGCGGGAATTTAATGCACCTTTACGCCGTCAGTCACAAGCCGCAGCATCGCGTCGCGCAGTGTGAATTTTTTTGCCTGCGTAATTCAAGCGCCCAGCGCGCTTTATGTACTTTTGCGCGAACGCATCTTTGAAAAAACGAAAAAATATTGAAATGTAACAACGCGCTTAATTTAGACCAGATGATTTCAATTTCTTCTTGATTTCTGAGTTGGAGACAAACGATGGTTTGATTCATATTCATAAAGATGTATTTTCATCACTTACACAACATACTCAATTTTGAAGTTCAAAGATAAACTTATTTCAGAAAGAGACAGCTTGAAATGGCGTGAAAGTTCCTTTTTTACTAAAACACTAATTTTCTCATGTTCAATTTTTCGCAAAATTTGGCAAATTTTCCAGACCAGATACTCCAAAAATACAAAGTACAAAGGTAAGGTTTACCTGTCCTACGATAGCAATCGGTCTTCTCCTAGGGACGGTTTTTCTCATTTTTTCATTTTCGATTTCTAACTAAGATATTCCCATATATCTCAATTTTGAAAGGAAGGTAACAATCACACTTTTTTTGACATTTTTCCTTTATATATTTCGCAAAGATAAGCTCTTTTAAAAAAAAATAAAAAAAACGTCCCTAGACAAATTTGTGGGCTTGTTTCCTAAAAATATATAAGAATATGGAAATTCAAATTGTTTTTGTTAATGCTGTTGAAAATTTTGGGCAAAAATCATGTTTTTTTAGTATTTTCCTCACAAAATACGCAAGTTTTACATTACTTCTGTTTGCCCATCATCGGGTTTCTCGTCCAAATTTTCTTTCTAGAAATGTATACTTTTACATACACATAATCAAATATTTGCAATTTACAAACCAAAATATTAACTCGAACTCACTCAAGGTTGACAACTGTCTGTCCTTAAGTGGTTGGTATTCAATTTCATCGATTGGGTGTTTTCATCTAATTCTTAAAAGCAGTTGAGAACCAAGGGATTTGTCCTTTTTATACTAGACATACCACGTAGCACCCATCGTAAGTAATTGTTAATACTTCCTATTACTTACAATGGGCTCAACTTAAGAGTTTCCAGAGCGATTTTAGAAGCCATACTGTGCACATTATTTTCAAAAATCCATACTATTTTTTTGGTGGTAACCAACCCCCACCCCCTGACTTACAACATTACCTAACCTCCGTGAAGGTGCTAACCATCACTTTAAAAAAATTGCTAAAATCAGCAAAAAGGAGAAAATTGTTTACCTGGTAATCTGTTTGCTAAGATTGGCATTTAGCTATACTAGCGGGAGGCCCGCGCTTCGCGCGGGCCTCCCGCTATTTGAGTGAACGGGGGCGATCACTGAAAGAGAAGCGATCATCCTGAAGAAGTGACACACTATGGCGAGACCACCGCACCCAACCCTTAATCCTGAACTTTGGACTCCCCCGAGTCCGCAAATTTGTATTTTTTAAAACGACTTTTAATACTCAAATTCCCGTATATCTAATAGCTCATGTTGTTACCGATTTCTAAGGAATCGTCACTGAATATTTATCCCGCATAACTTTCCGTATTATATTTCATTTTTTCTCGTATTTTTTTTAAAGATAAAAGTTCATATAATCCGTAAATATATACCGTTACTTTTTTTTTCTCAAAGTACTCCCCGTGGGTTAATCAGTAGATCCCGTATTTTCCACATTTTTTTCTCATAACTCATGTCAGACGATGATGACCCCCTCCAGTCACACATCCCGTAATCGTAATTTTTGTATTCCTCGTTTTTTGCAGCATATCCTGTATCCTTAAGCTATAGTTTCCTATTTTCTAAATAATAAAAAGGCCAATTTCAGTTGTAATTTTTCGTATATTTTTTATTTTCTTAAAACTCCATTGGGTAACCTTAACGGGTATTCCATATACCTACACACCCAATTCTCATGGAGTACCTGTGAGTAAGCTGTTAAGTAGCCACGGGTTGCCCACCTGCATGGGTACCCCATCGCGGGCCGCAAAAGTGGGGGTATCGCCACCTAGGTACACACCGCAGTAGCTCAACTACTAGTCACCCTATGCGGGAGTACCTGCGTGGGTACTCCCATGCAAATGAGCTTTGAGCTCTGTGTGATTAATTTTAGTAATTTTTTGTCCATTATTTACATTTGGGTCACATTGTTCTTTTTTATTTACACAACAGTCATATATAGGTATGGGGTTTTGGTGATGCTCAAGCCAATAAGATGTACAAGCTTGAAAATGGCCAGAAAGTCGTAAATAACTATGGAATGTTTGGCGCCTTCTATAGTCCAAAGTGCTGCCTATTAGGCAGCCGGTGGAGGATTTACCTGTGGAAGGTAACTCTCCGTGGGTAGCTGCAGAGGTAACTCCCGACGGGTGGCTTACATGGTATACCTGTCAGTCACCTACAGGCACCTGCAGAGTACACTATAGATGGGTACTGCTTGGTAAACATATACTGCTAATCAACCCAGGGGCTTGTGTACTCTTCACAAGTACTTTAGATGTATGTACGTCCTTAATATTGCATCATGGGGTAACCCTTGGAGTATAGCTATATTA
>JAMKCH010053520.1:0-19834 GCA_023653785.1 Ophioderma brevispina
CATACGTCTCCCGCAAATAGACATGCAGGAATGGCGCTCACAATTTACACTAAAACAGCTGATTGCAGTTTACACCCAGTACAGAATACATAAAGATATTTGTGTTTGGGGTTTCAAAACTATAAAGGTCCATGTGCACAATATTACGCTTATAAATATGAGATATTCACAGGGAAAGGCTTTTGTGATCTCAAGTCGGAAGTTTGATACGCACGTATTAGAAATTATAGACTCAGATAAAAAAGTAATGCTTTGTTCTTTAATACTAAGGATTCAAGCCCAACCCCACTTGCAGGGTATGTTAGCACATCCATGCCAGTCACAAAAATACCAAAATACAAATTTTGATGATTTTTTGTTGGATGTTTCGAATGAGCGAATCGCTGCTACTTAAGGAGCAATGAAGAGTAAATTTCCCCAATCACAATATATGTGATGAGACTTGTAAAAAAAAGTATGCATAAACCTTGCAAACAGATTCTGAACGATATGCCATGTTTGGTGATAGGAGCAAACACAAGTTAATATATTGGATTTTTTTTAAAAGGGCATTTTCATGATCCACACCCTCGTCCCCCAACTTACCTAAAAGAGGTTGGATTTTATACCATCTGAACCGTTAGCCTTAGGAATCCACATCATCCCCCGTCGGGGGGTGATGTGGATTACTTGTCAGCATCGTCAGATATGTGATTACTCAGAGAATTCCACATATCATTACGATTGATGACAATTAGAGTCGGTACATGTGGCACATATGTTTTTGTACTATTACATTTGCAAATCTGTAAGAAATTTGCAAGTTGTATTTTCTGTCCGTGAACAAACATAAATTACAGCCACTGTGGGCTATGGGAAATGGGAAATTAAGCATAGTGCTCATAATCACAAGAACACAGATCAGGATCAACTAAAATTTTTGTACTAAATAAGACTTTCTCAAGGATATCTAGTGAACAATGAATAAAACCAGCAGGTGCTGGATCATGAAATGCCCTCTTACATTTATCACCGAGGTCAGTTTTCCACCAATCAGATTTTTAATGTTGGCCTACCAGTACATCACAAAACACTGCAGTACATGTGGATTGACCTATCAAATCAAATCTGCACATCAAAGTGAAATGAATCCCATTTCTTTTCAAAGTGAAAGAGCTTGAGTTCTTACAAAATATATTTCTCCAAGGCTATATAATCTCATTATTTCATTTTTTAACAAAGGGAAATAACGTTTCTAACGATAGCATGGGGTATTACGTAAGGAAGTTATGTTGGTGTGGGTGTCGGTGTGTGTGATGGGACATCACAAGGTGATGGTCACTGATCCGTTTTCCGAGACAGCAGCAAGACAAGACGCATGTTAAATTTTAGTGTTAAAATTTTTTTAAAAAAAATGCATAGGAAATATTTGTTCAAGGTTTCTTCAGTTGTAATGAAGTTTTATATAATATTATGAATATTATCTGATTGTAATTTTGTCAGTAACTGTTCTTTACTAGGTAGGTTTACTAGTTCTTCGCATTTGCAGAAGGCATAGTCCGAGTCCGTCAATGTTTTCTGATGTCAGTTTTGCGCCATCGATTACCAAGCAGAGTTGGCTTCTATACAAGTAAGACCGTTTGATTGTAGGTGAGTGAATGCTGTTTGTTTATAGGGCTCTATTTCTAGCCCTTTTGCGTCTTCAGCTGCCTGTCATCGGGAGTACGGAGCCCCCCAATACGGTATGTTATAATATGTTTCTCTTTCAGGTAATAGGGAAGGCGTGTTAGAAACTATTTTCTTCGCGTTTGAGCTCGCGAATTAGAGAAGAAAGATGGACGCTTCTCACACATCTTCATTTTGCACATGTATTAACGGCAGTGCAAAAGGATAATATTAATAGCAACAAGTTTGATTATCCATTACACTGAAAATACAAAACTCATTATTGATAATAAGAGTGATGATTCTCTTCAACCACTCTTCCAACTTTTTCCAAAGTATTTTGAGTAGGTGCACTTGCAGATAAGATGGACAAGAGTTTCTTGGTTATTGTCACAGAAGGTACAGAGGTTAGAATTACTCTTGCCTTTTTTATAAAGGAAGATTTAACACCCAAAATTTTCCCCCACTTGGATCCATACAAATACAGGCTGTCCCCAAAAAATGTTAACACTCGTAACGACGGCATTTTGATAAAAAGAAAAGAATGCATGGGTCTTTGTTTGGTATCCTCTTAAAGCCAATAAAGCAGGCTTTAATATGCCATTTATTTCATTACAATTCGATACGTAAAACAAAAGATATGCTTCATCAATTATGAGAGGGCAAAGGCAACTTGGTCCGATTTTTGCCTTAGAACACTTAGAATGCATGATGCAACATGAATACACTTGGCTTCATAGCACATCTTCTTTCCATCTTAAAAAGAAAACAAATAGATTTGCAGTGTTTTCTATTAAAGAAAGACTTCGAGATTCCTGCCACCGTGATTTACCAAATGTACATCGTTGGATCTACCACAACTGCTCTTCTAACAAGAGAATGTTGGCTTGAGTTTTTGCCATTCTGGTCCGTGGATCTGTATGGCCTGCCACTGGTGTCTTTATTTTCAATTCTGCCTGCTACATTAGTCCATGTAGGCTCATTATAAGAGGTTTGTCTTTCTTTTTTGTTTACTTTCGTGTTTTTGTTGGTTATTCTGCCTATAAAATCATAGATTTTATTGGAAGGGACCGGGAAGTGTCTGATTATTTGGTTTAATTTGGTTTGGTTTAACATTCTGTGTAGTTTTGAGCGATTTGATAGGACTAACTCTGCTAATTAAAGTGAACTGACTGATTAATATTTGAAAAATACCAAAGTATTGCTGATCAGTAAAGATCAATTATCCACACTTTATGACAATAAAAAAAAAAAAAAAAATTGAAGTCAAAAGGGAGTGTCAATATCTTCAAGTAAGTTAATGCAATCAATAACAAATCAATACCCAAATTGAGATGTAAAAATCATGTTTCACACATCTTACAGAGTTTACTATTGCACAACGGGAACCAATCCCAATTTGTACTCTCGTTTTTGACGAAATATATCTTTTGTTACATATCGCATTGAAATGAACTAAACGGCAAATAAAAGCTTATAACAGAGTTCCAAGCTTGACTTACGTTTAGCGGACACGGGTGTGAAAAAAATATTAGGGGTGAAAAAAAGTCAAAATCTGCATATTAAATGTTTCTAAGTGGTAAAATGTCATATATTTTCAGATTTTGGCTGTAAAACCCCATATTTGTTCAATGATTTTGCGAAAAAAATTCAGTTTTTTGGCCAATTTTAGCCAAAAATGGCCGTTTCGGGTGACAAAAAATTTCTGATATGTAATTTTCCTGTGAGATGTATGAAATGAAATACTAGTAGGACTAATTTCTTTATTGTAATCATGTGAACGGTGGTACATTTGTAATATTCAAATCATTAACGGAATCCAATATAGTTCTTTATTTTGTAACAGGGTTAGAAAGTCGGCGGTCAGGGTGACAAGTGATTTGGGACAAAAATGCAAATTTTCGATCAACTTTGTAACTTGAAAAAGCCA
This sequence comes from Ophioderma brevispina, assembly GCA_023653785.1. NCBI lineage: Eukaryota > Metazoa > Echinodermata > Ophiuroidea > Amphilepidida > Ophiodermatidae > Ophioderma > Ophioderma brevispina. The sequence goes on from JAMKCH010053520.1 coordinate 3,575, forward strand.
TAACTCCCAATGGTATTTTTGACTGTATGGTGATGCTTCTTGTGTCTTTTTGTCAGTATTTCAATAGCTAATAATGATATAAACGTGACTAAGTTGAATGTACTGAAAACAAATAGAATGTAGTAATTGTTACCCCTACCCCTAAACAATTGCGGAAGGGCGGTACAAAAAATAAAGGCCTTCGCAAAAAAAATAAGTCCTTCAAAATGTGAGGTGTAAGCTAAAAACTAGAAACTGCTATAGCCAAGACCTCCCTCTAGAGCAAGTTTTTATATTTGTTTAGCCTGAGAGTCCCAGTTTTGAAGGGACTTATTTTTTTTGCGACCAATTTTTGACTCAAATTTGAGGACTTCGGGCAGAAAATATTGCTGTTACAGTTTTTTTTTTTTTTTTTTAAAAATTTTCAAGTTAAAATTATGATTTAATTTCAGATTCAGTTTCTAAACAAAATTTCACCCTCGAAAATGGTCATTTTAAGTAGGATATCTTTCCCTTTAAGTTTCCACCATTCTGCCACAAAACGTAAGTCAAACTTGAACGCGGTCTATTTAGTAGCTCCAAGGAATACCAAACAAAGACCATGAGTACATGTATGTTTTACCAGACTGCTGGGTCTTGAGTGGTAACATTTTTTTGGGGCAGCACTGTTAATTATGAAAAGAACCCGAGTTACAAATTTCTTGAAAAACCTTTAAGGGCTTAGCAGTGATTGCTGCACTCCGAAAATCAAAAAAAAATTATCACAAATTTGTATTGGGATGTCGTTACGACATAGAGTGTTAACATAACTGCAGTGGATGGCTTGCAATCTGTGTATTAAAGATAAGGCAGTACTTTTTTTCCGATTCTGTCATTTCTATTATGTGCGTATCAAAATTCCAACTTGAGATCAAAAAAAGCCTTCTGTGTGATATCCCAGATTTTAAGCGGAATCATTGTGACACTAGTCTGTCCAGTTGACCTCAACACAACATATTATGATCTTTGTTTATTATGTACTGATATAACCATAATCAGCTGTTTAGTGTATGTTTTGAGATGTCATCGATGTAGGTCTATTTGCGTGACGTATGCGACAAAATTTCTTCAAATTTCTTCATTTTTTGCACTATTTGGTGTTTCGTTCCCTACATCGCTGTTTATCCTTTAAAAAATAAAATTGGAAAGTGTGATTTTTTACACATATGCAAGCGAAACCTTATTTTTTTCTTGGCCTTACAAATGAATTTTTAACAGTGAAAATTAAAAAAACTTAAAAAATCCCCCCCCCCACTTTACAAAATAGGGCAATACATAAACAAATCACAATGCATATTACCTATTATGCAGTTCTGGTTGGATTATTTTCTGGTATAGGTTGTTTTTTCATTCCTTTCTTAAAATAGATAAATTATATACGTCCCACATTTAACTGATACAAGCAGTGCTCACAATCACATAATTCCCATAGTAGCCCAAGACTTTACTTCAGTTCAGATTATAACTAAGGTGGCAGTAGTTAATGAAGAATGATTCAAACATGATTTTAAGACTGGACTGCGAACATTTTCAGAAAATATGAAATTTATGCAATTGCTGTGACAAATAATAGTCTAGCAATTGGAAGAATTAGAGATATATTTTACACATAAAAAATAACATACCAAAAAGAAGATAGGGACATTAATAAGAGGAATAGACATCCATAATTTGTAGGCTAACTTTTAAGTTTGCCGTAACTTTTGATAACAATGATTCATTACAAGACATATCATAGATTATACTCAATTGATATTAAAATCAAAAGGTGCATTCCATGAGAATCAACTCTGGCGGTGTTTTCTTGTGTAAAGACCTTCCACGTCATCTGCTGGAATATAATGGTGCCGGAACATAATATTAAACTTGTTCTGTTTACCCCATAACGAATGCTTGGGCTTAATAATTTCAGGTGAGGGCTAATGTATATAAAAGATTATAACCATGCAAAAATTATAAATTTTACTTTTTAATTTGATTTTGTATTTTCAAATGTGCAGTGTCTCTTTGAAGAGGAACTAGGCCTAAATTTCATTAGATGTCTTCAATTTGCTATCAAATCGTTGACTAGAATAGGAGGAGAAACAACACATTTGTACAACCAGAGATGTTGTATCATCGTACACAGAAGTCATATTATGGGGGGATGTCTTAAAGATTGCATTTTATTTTTGGCCTTTATTGCAAATACATATAAACTTTTTTATCACCATTCACCAAATGTGGTTACAATTCCCTATTTAACCTGTAACATCACTTGGACCCTCATGACACACCATGGCCACAACCATGGACACTCATGGACACACATCAATGACACTCAATGTGTTGATTTGGATTATCCATTTCAGGCGGTCACACTGGGAAAAGCCTTTTTGCAACCATGCAAATATCGGGTTTTTGAACAATTTGAAGTACACTCTCTTTCAAATGTGCCAGTGGTCTTTTTTAAAACAATTGACCATGATTAAGCATGGACACATGGAACATCATGGATACAGCATGTTACTCTGGACATGGATACATCATGGATACATCATCGGACACCTGATACATCATGGACACATTGAATACATCATGGATACATCATGGACACCTTGGATACATCATCGGACCCTGGATACATATGGATACACATCATGGACAACCTTGGATACATCATGGACACATGGATCTTCATGGACACTTTGATACATCATGGATCTGGACAACATGGATACATCATTGACACATCATGGACACAATGATAACATCATGACACTTGGATACTCAATGGATAACAGCATGACACAATCATGGACAACATGGATACTCAGATGATACTCCATGGACACACCCATGGAACACATCAGACACATCACCTTCGAAGAGGTGATTTGGACTTATCATTTCAGGTGGCAGGATACAAATGTAAAAGCTTTGCCATCATGCCAAATATGGGGGTTTTGACAATTTGAGGGTACCCTCTCTTTAAATGTCCTTGTCTCTTTAAAAAAACTTGATCTGATTAATCATGACACCTGATAACATCATGGATAAATCATGGATCATCATGGATCATTGATACAATCATGGATACATCATGGAATCAGGGAATACATCATGGACACATTGATCCATCATGGATCATCATGGACACATGATACCTCATTATACTCATGACCATGGATACATCATGGACACATGGATACATCATAGATACATCATGGTCCAACTTGATACTCATGGATACAATCATGGACACTTGGATCATCATGGCCACATGGATACATATTGACACATTATAACATCATGGACACCATGGATACATCATGGACACATCATTACCCATCATGACACATGGATACATCATGACAACAGTCATGACCATCATGACACATCATGGACACATCATGGACACATCATAGACACATGGATACATCATGGCCATCATAGACCCACATGGATACATCATGGGATACGACCATGGACACTCATGACACATCATGACACTCCACCTAGCAAGGTGTTATGGGACTTATCATTTCAGGTGCAGGATAACAATGTAAAGCTTTGCAACATGCAAATAGTGTTTTTTAAATTTTGAGGGTACACTCGCGTTAAAATGTGCCATTGTCTCTTTAAAACATTGGATACGATGAGTAATCAATGGACACGTGGATACATCATGATACTCATTGATCACTCATGGACACATTGATACCTCATGGGATCATCATGGACACATTGATACATCAATGATGACATCATGGCTACATCAGGACCACATGGATACATCATGGATACATCCTGACACTGGCTCATCATGGATCAATCATGGACACATTGCTACATCAGGACACATGGATACAATCATGGAAGCACACTCCATGGACACAGGATACCTCATGGACACATCATGCCACCTGGATACATCATTGATACACATGGACACATCATGGACACATCTGAACACACTCAACCTATCAAGGTGTTGATTTGGACGCAAAATCATTTCAGGTGCAGATACAAATGTAAAAGCTTTGCAACCATGCAAAATATGGGTTTTTCTAAAGTTTAGGGTACCCTCGCTTTAAAAGTGCCAGTGGCTCTTAAATCAAAAGTTCTTTTAGAGATAATGTCAGTTTTAAATACCCCAAAATGTTCTACAAGTTCAACCACATTTATATCAAAGAGGGTGATCTTGCAATTAATTTAACTGCTTAAATAGACCCCAAAACCCTTTAACCATTAGGCAAAAAAATATAGTTTGTCGCAAAACTGATGAGTGACTTGAAAAGTAGGCAGTAAATGTACATTTATTAGTTTTTGTTTGCACCATCAAACACACACTACGATACGATGGAGGTACATGGCTGAAAGTTGATTTTATATTTTTTTCTAATATCATTTCTTCTTTCCTCATCTGTCTTTATTTTGCCCAACATAGTGAGAAGAACATTTTGTAGATTTTGAATGGGAAACAGTACCTATTTTACACTGTAGTTGCTCAAAGAGGTGAGGGTATACACCACTAAAATTACACTTTGGGCGGGAACACCTCCACAAATTTATCACACAGCAATACTCCCGTACTTCAGAGGAAAAATTCTGAGTTTTGAATACTATCTTGAGCACACTTTTGCCATTAAATTTGTGTGTCATGATATTTCTGAGAAAAAGCCTGATTTTAACACCTAATTACCAGGAGGTCCTATGGACCCCCTTGTTTTCGCGCTGGCCGCTTAGCATGGGATTTTTTCTTCGAAATATTTTGTAATGTTTGACTATAAATTCGCTTCGTTCCTAACCACAAAATTAAAATCGGCCAATCCGTAATGAGTTACTACTTAGTGGGGTTCAATGGACACCCTTTGGGCACTAATAGGAAATCGTCTGAGAATATTTTTAAAATCGCAGAACCATAGCCTAGTTCTTTTTGATGAATATGGTGCACACATACAATAGTAACCAATGGACTAGCATAAAAATAATTACCGGGGTAACCCTTTATGTGCTGAAACAAGCAATTTCATTGTGGCTTGCTAAAAAAACCGTTACTGTACAACTATGATGAAAATGATGTGTTATTTGCAACCCCGTAAAACAGGATTGCTAAACTGCCAAGTTTGTATAATATATGTAATTTGGGGTGCTTTTAGAGTATAGATCCACTAAATAAAGTTTTCAGAAAGTTTGAATGCAGCTCAATTGGAATTTTCCAGTCTTTTGCCCATATTTGGCGTGTTTTGAAAATAATGTTTGCCCCTAATTTGCAGTCCAAGATAATAATTTCTTTTTTTCGTTGCTGATTTGGTGTTGTCTTATGTGGGTAAAATTTTCAATGCCAATATTCTGTTGGGAAGTTTTATACTTTGTGTTTTACTGGAGGATTAACAAGTTACACGTTTCGGTTTTCACGGTTTTTTAAGTGAAACTTTATAGTAGGGAATCACTACCCTCAGAGAAATTGCTAATTCAGAAATTTTACTATGAAAAGTTGTAATCAATTTTGGATCTTGTTATAAGAAAGTCCTTCCTAACACAAACAGTGCAACTCTCATTTTCTGAATCACAAAGGTGCTCAGAACAGCCCAAGATAAAAACATGAATTTCTATACAAGGTCTTGGGAGGCGCAATAATGTGTGCACAATAAACCTATAGTCAGGGATAGAATTAGACCTCAAATACAACAGCATGGCCAAATCACTTTTTAAACAAAGCATTAACAGTGTGAAGTAAAATGTGTAGGCATATCCCTATTTCATGACATTAAAATTGCTTATCAACTAAGCATTTGCCAATCTTCAATCAGCATTGCTTGTTTGATAAAGAGATCTCAGCAATTGGTAACACGAGTTGTCCAACTCGCAAAGTAAGACACAATGGTAGATACTCCATGGTCACAATTCCAGTAACTACGATATTAAAGGTCCCTGGTCTAAATCACAATAGCCCATCCCAGGACCCCAGCATTTTAATGGAAGTGGTCGTCAATGTTTTGGTATCAAGAAGCTACTATGTTTTGGTCATTTTAATCCCTGTGAAATCTTAGGCCTAGGATGTTTGGTCTTGGATGTTATGAGCAAAAGCGAAAATATGCCCCATTTTGGTTGACCATTTTCCAACAACGGTACCTCTAGGGGATTACCCCACGTTTTTTAGCTCTAACGACAACGTTTTTGAACTCTCGGCGCAAACTCTACAGATGGTGTTTTGGGGTAAAAGGCCATTCTATCAAGATGAAAAATGTATGACTTAAATTGGGCCATATCTCCCCTTTATCAATCGTAGCAATCCAAGAAGAGAATAAAATTCGGAACTTGGTACTTATCGTCCCCATTTTAGATAAGCCCCAAGTACTGGCACTAGAAAATGAGGGTACTACTTGCTGCATAACATATGCATTCCCTTCATTACAATATCACGTGGCTTTGTTTTTAATAGACACCTATCAAAACCATTTTTTGTTATAACCCCTATATCTTTTTGCTGCCACTTGAAGGTCCCTGTGAAATTGGCGAAATTGTGCAAAGAGCAAATAGACAAGATTTGTGTTTCGATACTACGTACCATTTTCCCTGTTAGCTCACTGTGGAGTGCCTTCTGGTATGCGGAGTCCCAGGTTCAAAATCATGTGAGAAAAGTGAATTAATTTTTAATTCTTTTGTGCCTCAAGGCAAAAAAGAAATTTCCTCCCAGATATTTACCTTATAAACCCTTTTAAAAGCATTTAATGGTTTAAAAAATGAATGAATGCTATTACTTCCAGCTGGCCTTTGTTGCAAGAGTACTGGATGGGCCTAACAGCTGATGTTGATAATAATGTCATTCTGATTTACCACATGTACTTAATTACGATAGAGTGCAGTGCACTTTTCTCTTAATCAAATTCTTGTCAGATTCATCATGAGAGCAAAGGAAAGGTGCAATTTTGAGTTAGGTCTACTAGGCACACAAAAAAACAATGACACAAAATGTTTATGCAAGTGTTCAAATAGAAAGGGTCGAGGTTTATTTGGGTTCTTTGGGGAGCATGAACTCAATTATGAATGTTGTAGGACATGGTTTTGCCCGGTGTTGGGGGTTTTCCGAGACAAAGTGACCCATCATTGACGAAACCAATAGTGAGCCAAACAATTTTGAACCCCTAAACAGCCCATTTCCTCAATTTTAATCAATTCCTTGAATGTTGTCAATTATGTGTAAGTTTGATTTTAAAAAAAGAAACAAGTTTCACTGAATAAATGAGTGTCAGTGTCGCTCAATACTACCTAATTATACAGCACAGTCCCATGTACATTTCGGTAACGAGTACCCTGTGCTTTTCTTAAACGTAGATTTTGGCAAACATTCAAGGACCTTCCGGCCCTTTTTGGTCGCAACTACCCCACTTTTTGGGGAAGGGATGGTTAAGTATTGTTTTTAAGTTGTAGTAATGAGTTGCGAGTTGCAAATCAAAACAAGTTTGATTTGCAAGTTGCCGAGTTGAAGGTGCAAGTTGTCAGTTTCTGATAAACCATGACCTTTAACCTGTCCCCGCAACTTTTCTATTTTCAAAGTTTTAATTTTTCTCTGATTTTCCCGTATCAGCCTAGTGGTATCTCGTTCGTCTTAACCAAAACCTTCTGGATGAAACGTCTAAGGGCAGGGTCAAGTAAAGTTTGAGTTAGATGAAGGTCATGTCGTACGTTCAGAAAAACTACATAGTAATTACGTGTCACATCTTTCAAATTTTATTTGGAAATCTCAACGTACAGCATTATTGGAAGTGAATTTCATGAATAATAGAGGGAATGTGGAACTTTATTTTGCTTGTATTTAGGAGTTCACGTCGCAATGTTTCATCATCATATGCTCTTGGAAAAAACAGGGTTTGTAGGAACGTATGATAAAAACATAAACGTCATAAATGAATGTCGAATGTTGATTGCCAAAGATAATTTACGTGTAAAAGTTCGGATGCATGATTGACAGTTGCGCGTACATTCACCATCGGATAGCGCTAGTACGTGACTGACAGCAGTATCAACGATCCTAATTTCTGAATGTTGACACAAGACATTCAAGGCCTTGAGTCAACGTCCTTTGACAAACGGTTGACTGAAGTACGTACTGATACAGTCCAGTGCACAGACAGACGAACTGTGTGACGCATTCGTTGAGTTAGGTTTGGAGACTGTGTTAGTTAAATAATTTTTTGGTTTTGGTGGCCTGTACAGCCGGTTCATATGCAAATTGGAAACGAAGTGATAGCAAATTTTCCGAAGCAAATAAGGTCGAAATGTATATGGTTTGGATTTTGAAGCACTTTAAAACAAATAAACATTTAGCTCTGGGTTAGTTTTATTTTATAATTTTTTATATATAGGACTCTAAGCTAACCAAGCCATTCCAGATTCATCCATATAACCAGCAAAGTGTAAAAGCCAAAAAAGTTTGCATATTTAAAACCGTTCGTGGAAGTACTGAATTTTTCTAGCCCGAGGTGCTCTTGGCTTTTTCCGCTACGATAGCCCCTCCACGGACGACGTTTGCAAAACATACGGACAGAGCGAGATTTTTCATTCCGCGACAATTGATTACTTTATAGTTTTCTATAGATATAAAGTTTAAAGTCAACAACGTTCCACTATTCGACCACACATGCACACGCTAATCGCCCGGCCTAATAGACCCGACGACCCAGATCAAACTTCCTGTTGCAAGGGGGGTCAAGAGGGTAGGAGATTCAATATTTTATTATTTATCTATTTGGAATAACCTTTACAACAGTGGCACTCGGCCAAGAGGAGGTGCATCCAAGACAATACAAAAAATACAAACAATGTAACAACAAGGCAAAATTTAAGATCCAAATAAATTGATATATAAATAATGAAACCAGGTTGCACAGCCACTACCATTATAACGCCCCCTCCACAGCCAAAAAGAAGAGTAGAGAAAAGAAATTTTGAGAAGGAAGAACATTCATGGTTCTATGGGTAGGGTCGTAATCCATGCCGTTGTGATTGCTTGTGATGCCTATTAAAATCATATATCAATATAAAACATGAATAAGCAACAGCAACGTGGACGTGAAGCAGAAATAATTCTAATAAATTCCCCAGGGGGGGGTCAGTTTCCAATTTATCCTTATACTGCGCCTCTTCTGACCTAACATTAATGACATTAGATTTATCGAAATTAAAGTTTAATTTCCATTCTCTGGCGAATTGGGAAGCTAAATCCAAAATCTATTTGCAAGTTTCCATCTCATATTGCAATCAAGACACCTCGTCTGCCCAGAAGAGGCTACCAATACGAACATCGCAAATCCTACACCAAATCGTGATCCTAAGAAGTTTTGTAAACTCGTGCATGAAAATACAAAAAGGGGGGAGGCCGGGGAGAGGACGAGGGGGAGAGAACACAACATTGCTGGACACCTTCAAAACACATCAAAAAGATCCGTTTCTTAAGTCATCAAATTTAACATGCGCTTTAACATTGTCATATAAACAATCCAGCATCCCATAGCGACCTTTTTAAAACTGTAGCGAATGCCTTTCGGAAACCGAAAGGCTAGATAGGTTTTTTTACCTTCGGCGAAATCTGAGGACGGCAAATATTTTTAAGGTGAAAAAATCTGGGATCTCACAGGCTATGATGGCCTGACCTGAAACCTCCCTGTACTTCCGCAAGTACGTTCGTTTTTTTTCTAAATAATTAGAAATCCTCATTGCAACATTTGTTGAAAACCTTTGCAACGCGAGGTAAGAGAAATTCCCCTATGTATTTCGAACAAAGGACGTGATCTCGGAGTGAACGCTTGTATGTTGAACATCAAAAAACATTCGTGAATTGAAAATAAACAATGAAAGAAATATAAACAGGGACAGATTGCATTTTTGGAATTGTTGACAACTTTTGCTGCCCAAAAACAGTGTCTAAAACATTTTGAGAGCCACGTTTAAACAGTTAATGATTCCCTAAATTGATAACACACAGCCGTCGGTTTACCCCCCATCTTTTAATCCCCGCAAATCTAAAACTCCTTATTTCTCGTGTCTACCAGCTACCTTTAGCCTTGACCGTGTCTCCTAATTTTATCGATCTCTCCTTTCCGTTTAAACGCCGAACCAGTTATGTTGGATCATTCCCAGTATAATGCACAACAAAACGCGTCGGATGACGTCCTCACCACGCAATTGCATGAATAGTCCTTGTTTATTGTCTTCCAATCTACTTGATATATCGCAGCATGGCTACAGTGTGGATGTATTTACCATGGTTTACAGTTGTTAATTAATAAGCTTGAAAAGTGAAATATTACCGAGAAATCCGCCGAGATACTAGTACACATAACCACAAATCGGGACTAAAAGTGGGGAGTGTTCAGAGCAGTGAAACCTCTCCGATGGAGGGGTTTTTAATTGAGCCATGATTTGCAAGTCGGCAATGTAGGGGGCGCTTATCAGGGGAGGGGCGCTAAATAGGTCGAATCCGGTAACATGGTTATTGGTATTACCTGAGCAACCAATTTCATAAAAATATGAATTTTCAATTTTGTTATTAATGAAACACAAGTCAAAATTCAGAGTCAAATGAACATTTGCAAAATCTGTGTTCGAACCCATAAGTGTGGATTTGGTGCTTTCAAAAAACCTCTATGTAACAATTATTTTTGTTTTGTAAAAAAATATTTTTAGTTTTATATTATTTTAAATGAAATCAATGTTATTGGAGGTTGTGTATATTTTTAATGCACTAATTCATAGAGCTCATATTAAGCATGTAGATTTCAAAACTATTTGCCGATTTAGATCTAATATTTTTTCGTGGATACAAAATAGCATGCCCTTATTTTGGCAATTTCCCAGACTAAAATTGCACTTTTGACAGGTTCTATCTTGACCAAGTTTATGAACAGACAGGGAAACTTAAAATAACAACATGAGCAAATTTATGGTTAGGTCGAGTTACATTATACTCTTAACCTTTTGGACCTCATTTTTTTTTTTTCAATTTTTAAATTATATATTTTTATGACTCATATCTGGATCAGAATGAAATTGCATTGGAAATAAGTCCAAACAAGCCTAGTCTTATGTCAGTGTTTTTGAAGATGGCTTCTCAAATGACAGCCACCTCAACAACCACTATAACTTAGATGTTATAACCTATAGTTACATTACAGAATCTACCAGGGTGGAAGGAATAATACCATTCAAATAACAAGCTGTGCACTTTCATAGACTTTTAAAATTGCATACAATGAAAAATAAAGCATAGAAAGTATTAATATGTATGTCGAAGACACTTTGCAGTATTCAATAGGGATATTGTCCATAGTCATTTTTGTTAAGCCTGTTAGGCTACCAATATCCCCCCCCCCCCACAGCACACACCAACAATTCCTGATACAAGTCTAAGGTCAATTAAAGGTGCAACGAGAGATTTGAGCACCCAAATATTGTGTCGTAATATAATTTTATATAGATCAGACATTCATAGATTTCTTACCCACCTTGTAATTTGGGTCAGAAATGTCAAGAGATGAAAAAAGGTGATTTTGATTTGTTATCTTACAAATGTAAAACATATGCTGACTTTCGTATTTGCTCCTATAACGAAATTAGAAATTTCAATTTTATACAAAGAATCATTTCTCAGCTAATCCTTTCAGGTGGGGATATCTTTGATGGTAATCTTTACATCAGGCAAAAATCATACCTTCAATTTTTTTTAGGGACACCGATATGTGAATCTCTCGTTGCACCTTTAAAGTAAAACAATGGATTAATCAAGTGCACACATTATTTTCTAGACCTTTGACAACTCTTGCAAAGTATAACACTTGTCACACAACCTAGTCACATTGTTCTTTACTTAGTTTTCAGTTTGCAATAGCTGAAAATTGTAATGGAAAAAAAAGTTCATTATTCCTTTCAGTTAGAATGTTGATTAGTAGTAATCATTAATAGTCTTTTGTAGTAAGGGAATTTTTCTCATTTCATTCAATTTGGACATTGCATTCAAATCATGCGGTCTTTGTATTCTGTCCCAATTATTTTGATCAAGTATTTTGACATTTTTATTATCAAACAATGTTTCTAAAACGTCCCCAAGATTAGACAATTTTTCATGTTTGTCTGTGTGCGCACCTGCGCGTGTGCATGCATGCATGTAAGCATGTGTGTGTCAATGTTGGTTGTAATACTGACCCATCCCTTCCTTGCATACGAGGTGAACATCTTTTACCCAATGCCCTTCAGCCCGGCTCTGTTAAGAGGCCAGCAACTCTGTGTCGCCGAGAACCATCTTGGGACACATGTGAATGGCCCTATACTAGAATATTGGTACTTGAATTTCCAATTCATTCTACATCTTGTTTCATATCCTTGGAACATCCTGTTATATTGGCGCTATGAAGTGATAATCGGCTTGAAACTCATGTACTTATAACTTTCTTTCCCCCTCTCCATCCTCCCGCTCCCAATCAGTGTTGAAATAATATGGTCGAGATTGCTCAAGTGTGTCCGTGGCTCATGCACATTGAAAGGAGGGCGCGCGGCGGGAACCAATATCACAAAGTGTTCCACCCATTTTGCAGATTGTAGTTTAAATTGTAACATCTTAAAACTATTGTCTTTGAAACTATGTGTACATGTATATAGAGATTAAACCGACAAATATCTAAACATGTTGATTTTTTACTTGTAAGAGTTTCACTTTTTGGCCAAAAAAATGGTCCCGAAAAATGTGACATTTTAAAAACAACATTTTGAATGACTTGTAATAATAACTATAAGAAAATCCCGCAAACTATTTTCTGTTGATAATTTGTGTTCACAACCATTTAAACTCATATACACCCCATTTAAATTATTTTTTCTAATGGCTGCAATAAATAAACTACATGCCTCTAAAACCACATTTGCATTCCGTTTGGTTTGTGTCTATGACACACTTCGTGAAATGGGTGCATTTAAAGGGGGATGACCCCCATTTAAGTCTGTAATTTTTCATCTGATAGAATGGCCTTCATCAATCCCAAAACCCCCATCTGTAAAGTTTCGCGCACGATCATTCCAACAGTTCTGAAGTGAGAGCTAAAAAATGTGATTTTGTAACTTATACATCCTAGCAGAAATTGCTCTACAACGCCACCAACAGCCATCGTAGTGACTGTACAGCAGTGCAAAAAGCGTAGCTGCCAATTAAGTATCTAATGTTGAAGCACCCTCTGTATGGACAGAGACCTGCTGCCAACTGCCTAAATTCCAGAGAAAGATTTTTTTTTAAAAGCAAAGTCCAACCTCCTTGAATCAATCTTACGGAGTATAAGGAAGTCGCATTGTGGAAAGTAAGACTTTTGCTACAGACCAAGTACCATCTATTGGTATTGAACCCGGTGAGCTCTTCCACCTGGAGCTGACTCCTCAATGGCTGAGTGTGATGCCTCAATCCTGATTGATAACCAGAACTGGGCCCGTCTAAGGTTTCCTTGCAGAAGTGGGGGCTAAAACCTGGAAGCAAATCAGGACAATACCTGTGGTTGTGAATGAGCACCACAGACAATGGGAACATCTCTTTGGCTGTGCCCCACTGTTGGGTCACAATGCAATAAAACAGTGTTATGATCATCTCGTAGGCGTTCCCCCCCCTAAAAGGTCAAATACCTTTCAAACACTAATACACGAGCCTTGTGCACAAGATCTAAATTTTATCTCACTATACATTTTAAATATTTGTAATAGGGTCAAGAATTTTGGTATGTCCAAAACATCATTATATATAGCAAATTACACAATTACACACCATATTTAAGATTACATGTATACTTAATGTAAACAAGATGTCCATTATCTCCACAAGAAGTGTTTGCAGGTCCACAACGATGATCTGTCTCACAGGTGGGGGGGCGAAGATCCAAATGACATCATGGCAAGTCCACAATTATAAAATCCTCAGTTAATTTCCATTGGGAATCTTCTCAGTCCTGAAGGTAACTTTGTCCAGCAGTTTCAAGACGACAATGTTTACAGCAGTCCCTCGACGACAATATTCCACAGTATTCATTCCAAGATAATCACCTCACCACGATGTCTATCTGTCCACAATTTGACTCCTATTTTGATGTCCCAGCCTTTCGGCTTCAAAGACGACAGTAAGAATCATACAGCACTCTGTGCTACATGGAATTTAAAATATAATTAAATCTGGGCACTGGGTGGGAGCATGAATCTACCATTATTGTAGATAACCACTAGCTATAACCATACGATAGCTGATTGAAAATGCTGACCCGCGGGAGACCTACTTCAAATCTCAAATATATACGGACTTCAAAACCCAGTCATAAAAAATATCCATTTCCAACGAGCATCAGCATAAACATAACCTTTACACTAGCCTGACCAATCGGAATTCATCACCCGAATTACATGACTTCATATATATAACTTGGGGTGGGAATTCCTGATCTTACAATGTTTGATCTCAAAAGGCTATAAACAAGTTTCTAAGTTGAGCATCCTTGGGGAATTCCTTACTTCCCCTATTGTGCAGGTGCACTTAGCAAAAAACAAACTAGGGGTATTCCCTTATATAATTTGATAGTAAACAAAATACTTTTCCCGTGAGAAATATCTCAAATTAAACTTGAGAAAAAATAATAATTTTTAAAAAGGTTAATCGAAAAATGGAGGCCATATCACACAAGGACCTTGCGGAATTCAGTGAAGCAGCCAGACGTTGTACCCATCTCTGGCTGGATCATATTTGAGAACCACTGTGTTTGGACACAATAAAAAGAAAACCCTGTGAAATCTTAATGCTAATAGATGTTTGACTTGGATGTTTTAAGCGAAAACAAGCCCCATTTTGGTCGACCAATATTAGTTCTACAGAGTATTCTATGGGCTTACAAAATCACACTTCAAGCTCTTATATCAGAATGGATTGAAGTACCGGCATGAAATTGTACAGATGGAGATTGGAGGTCAAGATCGTTAAATCAATCCCTTTTAAACTAGAAATATGGCTCATATAGAGGGCATGGTTTAAAGTACAAGGGGAATTGTTGATAAAAGAATTTTTTTAAAAAGAGGGTGATGAACAGTCTCTACAGATACACAAATCACTATAGCAGCAAGGTCATCAGCCGAGCAACTCCCATCACTGAAAAAAAACATTCATCAAAGAGACATATAGATCCCTGCAGGGCAAGAAAATCAATGGATATCTGTCCAATATTCCTTTGAATATCCTAGTATCTCAAAATTATAGACTCAAGAAATATAAGTCATGGGTAAAAATAAACTCTTCAATCTCTAGCCAAGTAGATAACAAATCTTTCCATATGTCACTTACAGCTACTGATAAGAAAGCAAATACTGTTTTGATACACATCCATAGCCAAAATTGGTATTGCAAATCTGTCTAAACAAATGGCAATATTTGAATATCTGATAGACGTAATATTTTTACTTCTTGTCTATCATGCATAGCGTATTTGTTCATTAATAACCTGCCACTGCTTATTACATGATAAAATGCAATTTATCATAGTTTCATAACCACCTGGAAATTATAGTTTTTTTCACATGTTCCATGCCGAAGTCGCACGCAAACCAGTTTCCATTAAAAAGCAATGTCCAATTTGTTAATGAAATGAATATGAAGTGGTGGATACAAATGTTATCCATGTAATCTGCTATAACAAAATATATGCAAAGTAACTCTTGTTAGAGCAGTGATGAGTTTGTACAAAGGAGCACAGACAAGAGTGGGGTCTGAGTTGTTTGAGGTAAAGGTGGGTGTGCATCAAGGTTCTGTACTGTGACCATTGATATTTGCAATGGCAATTGACGTTTTTACAGAGAGTGCAAGAGAAGGTTTGATGAGCGAGATGCTGATGATTTGGTTTGATGAGTGAGACAATGGAGGGACTGAAGGAAAAGTTTTGGAAATGAAAGAAGGCTTTGAGGGTCTGAAGGTAAATCTTGGGAAGACAAAAGTGATGGTGAGCAGGGAGGGTAAGGGGAAAGAGCAGCGAGTAAGGTAGACCCTTGTGGTATTTGCGGAAAGAGGGTAAGGGCAAATTCCACAGCTGTTTGACCCCATGCAAATTGTCTCTTTTATTTTTATGGTAAATTTAAGCAATGGCGACACAATTTTGACAACTGATATAAGTAGGGACATGCAAGAGCTATTACCCCTGCAAAAATCAGAAAAATCCATTGTGGGAATCTTGCCATATAGGCCTACAGAGGTCA
>JAMKCH010053521.1:0-29865 GCA_023653785.1 Ophioderma brevispina
ATTGTCCGGTATTTCCCACTATTTCCCACTATTTCCCACTATTTCCCGCCCTAGGTGGGAATTTCCCGGGAAATTGCCAACCCTGTCATTAACCTTCTTCACATGCATCATGTTTATTTTCTATTACATCAGTAGAACATCTTTTGGTACTCAGCAATGCACAATATCTTTCAAAGTGAGGGCATGATCCTCACAGATAATCTGGCTCAGAAATCACTTGTTAGAATACGCAAAATATGAAATCTAATTCAGCTGCATGGTTTAAAAGCATTAAGCAAATTAGACGAATTGAACAACCTCAAAGAACTCGGTGTTTCTGCTACCTGACAAAGTGATGAGAAATTAGGTAAACATGCTATGGTGTTTAATTCATTTTTTATTCTTAATAATAAACGTTCGTATATTAGTTTAATTCGACGACAAGTATTGTTTCCTTCATGTTCATTTATTTTAAAAATACATGCACTTCAATGTCGTTTATCAATTTCAAACTGTATAAAGGCCTATTTTCCCTTTTCAGTGAGTGAAAACGTCAGCTCTGACGTATTCATACTATCAGACACCATAGAATAAACACTGAATGTATCTAAATACCTCAAAGTCTGACATGTATTTGGTCATATATTTTAGTGATACAACAGTCCCGACTGCTATAGTCTATCCTGAAGATTAATACACATACTACTGTGACGAAAGGTTGTGAGCTTGATTTTTTCCACCAGACATGCGGAATCAATCATAAACACATATCCCAAATCCCCATAATCCCCTTTGGTGAAAATTTTTATCCAATGGGCCACTCAAAATAGCTGACATTGCCTATAATTAGCTACATGTATATGCTTGGCTTCTCAAGTAGGTAAGTTGACGAATTTATTCTTTTTTTATTATGTTTTTGGGTCCCAAGAATTCCTTTATGTTGAAATTTCAAAATGCTGCCAAAATGGCTTACCATTACCTATAATTTGCTTTATCTCACTTCAGAACACTGAAAAAGAGGGATAAAGAACCAAGTAAATTATATCTAAATAAGTATCTATAACGAATAATAATGACAAGACTCATTATAATGAAATAAATATAAATGTGAATAACTAAATAGTCTAATATATCTAATAAATAAATAGTTTTAATGAGAGGTGATTGTTGCTACTGCGCACTGTGTGCCGGTAGAAGTGAGCGCAATCACGAGCTCTAGGTGAGTCTCTGTTTCTGGTCTGGCCCAATGGGAACCTCTATCCCACATTAAAAATTTTGCTACCGTGAAAATAGTCCACCGATAGCGCGCACTATTATTCGGGCAACTCACCGCCAATGCGCGGTGAGTCGTCCTTATCCCCAAATGTTTTCTCCCATGTGTAGAAACACAACCTTCCCAAGACACTTGTGGGTAGAAAAAACATTGTGGGAGTGTCGTAAGGTCGCGGAGGGTCGGTATCGATCGCTAGTGTATCCCCCTCAACTTCTGAGAGGGAAATACACGGCGCTCTCGATAGCTCCCCTCCGCGACCTACTTTTGCACAGTATCCCCTGTTAGTCTCAGGCGGTGGAACTTGGAAGGCAAGAGGAGGTATGCACCAGCACTAGCGTATCATCGTACATCATGAAACTACCCCTAGGCCGACCAACCGACGTGATGTTTCGGTGTGGCAACTACAGATGGGTCCGATGCGACCCCGCGGTTAACTGGTCCTTCGCTGCTGGACCACATGGAGGGGCGTGGAGATGAAAAGCTTTTTTTGTCTTCCGGATGCCCTTCGGTACGCTTGAGTACCATTTTAGTGCCCTGACCGGCACGCAGCTTTTTCTCCGACTGCCCGCCAGCCAAGGCCAGGTCCGGGAGAACCATTGGGCGCTGTGTGAAAGACAGGTCTGATTCTTAGCGAGAAAACCCGCTCGTGGGAGGATTGACACCTCCTTCGACCGACCGCAAATGAGCTCATCAATGGACAAGGCTGTATTTCGGAACCCTGTTGCCCGAGGCGACTGCACGAGAAAGGCCGTATTCCTAGATAAATCCAGGAGACTGGCCCTCTCCAGTAGCTTGAATTCCTCAGACGCTAAAAACTGGAGCACTAGCGGCAGAGCCCACCCCCTTCCGGGACGAGTAACAACGCGGGGGACGAACCAAAAACAGCCCTTTAGCAGATTCAAGAGGATCGGGCTATTAGAAACTACTGTGTGCCG
This sequence comes from Ophioderma brevispina, assembly GCA_023653785.1. Lineage (NCBI taxonomy): Eukaryota > Metazoa > Echinodermata > Ophiuroidea > Amphilepidida > Ophiodermatidae > Ophioderma > Ophioderma brevispina. Next base: position 2,188 of record JAMKCH010053521.1, read on the forward strand.
TCTCTGACGCCCCCGATGGAGCGCCCCAATCGCGCTGCGGTGCTCCTGGCTGTTTGGACGCCCAAACCCAGGCTCATGGAAAATTTCTGTTAGGAAATCCCCGATTTGCCCTACAGACGCAGACGGCGGCCCGATCTCTCAATTGGCGCACCTCTATAGACCTGTGGAGTCGGAAATCGTAAGATTCTCTAGTTCTCTCTGCCTTGCCCGAGTGTGTTGACGGAAAAATACGTCAGACAGTCAGGTTGAAAGCGCGCAGGATGGTAAGTCTCCGGACGACATATCGGCTGGAGGACCGCTTTTCAGATCCCCGCGCTGAGGACAAGACCGGGGATCCCCAACTAGCAGCTCTAGAAGTCGTGGGAACCACAGCTGAGCTGGCCATATGGGGGCAACACCATAACCAGCAATTGTCGCCGACTACCTCTCGAGGACTCTCGTATCCTCGACTGGGGGGGGACCATACGCCACCCATTGATCCCGACCACGACCTGGGATCTTGACTCCATGAGTAGTACGCCGGCAGCTGGTGATTCATGACAGAGGCGAATAGGTCCACATGGGGATGCTGTAGCCTCTGTAAAATTGACCGGCAGGAGTTGCCATTCGACTGACGACCCCTTACCGATGGCGCCTGGCATTGCGTGGCCTTCCGGGAAGGGCGTCCGCTAGGACGTTTCGCCCCCACGTCCATGGACGCTTTAACGCAATGTCCCGTTTCTGCACCATCTATGAGCCTGACTATATCCTTGCAGAGACTGGGGCTCCTTGCCCCCACTCCTGCTTGAGGTAGTCACTACCATCATGTTTGTCGCATCGGACCCCACCCCCGCCCCCCCCAGATCACTTTTCTCTGGTCAGAGCGACCCCGTGGCTTCAGTGGTCAGAAGATCCCACACCCTCGATCACATTCTTCTACTTTAGTAACTGGGATAGCAGCTTAAAATGCAGCCATTTCGGACCGCCATAAATGACTCAACAATAAATGGGATGACTTAATTTATATAAAATTGATTTCTGTACCCTAAAACCTATTAACAACACCAAAATCGTGTTCATATCTATTTCAGAATATGAGATATAGATAATTATATGTAATTGGCAGCCAAATTGGCAGCCATTTTGAATTTATGAGTTAATGAAACATCAATGATTTAGATTAAACAAAACTGATTCTTTGAACCCAAACATATTCAAAAACACTAAAATCGTCATCCTAGGTACTCAGAAGCTGAATATAGCTAATTCCTATAAAATGGTCCGCATTTTGGGGGGGGGGGGGGATTTTGGCGGAAGTCGTCATCAGTGATTTATATTTTGTACAAATTGAATTCTTTGACCCAAAATATTCAATAACACTACAATCATCACAATACTTTAAAAGCTTAGATATAGCTATTTATATGTGATGGCAGCCTTTTGGTGGCCATCGTGGATAAATGTTCTCCCAAGGGGGATTTCTGGGATTTTGGATTGTTTTGGTATGAGCCTTCTGGTTATCTGTGCAAAAATCATCTCAATAACAAGTTTTTTCCAGGTCAAGACCCGCAGGGACCCACACTACTATTATTAGCAGAAGGTAGGGTTGAAGCACTATCTTGCTCCCACTTAGTAATCCGTCACTCATCAACAAAGTTCTACGGTGATAGATCTTTTGCTACGCAGCAGCACATTTGCGGAATAAACTCCCTAACCGTACCGCTTAGCTCAGTCATAACTGTTTTACGTCACGTCAGAAACATTCCTCTAGATTTACACACATTGGGCCCCTGATCCGATCTCCTGATCCCGGTTCCTGATGCAGTTCAATCAATGGTGATATTGTGATTTTTCTTGTCTTTCTCTTCTTGTTCTCTACCTTTCTCCATTTCCGGTTTGCCTAGGGAAGTGGTTTTATCAGATTAGGTAGGTAAGGCATTGAAATCCAGAAAAGATAAAGACTTAACCGATGCGCTGTGGGGTCCATACACAAGATCCCACAGCTGATGATTCAGGTGTATCCCCATATTTTCTTAGTATGGGAGCAACTGGGATTGCCTTTCTCTTCTATCTCTTGATCACAATATTGGTTTGAATTTCTACTTAAATATTCTCTTAAGTTATTCGAAAATTGTGTGTCGTAGTTGTTTTCACATTATAAGTTATCTATTGTTTTGTATCTGTCGTTTTAATATGGTAATACTTGCTCTTTTTATGTATGCGCCTAGAAGCCTCTGTATTAGGCGCTATATCAAGACTTGTTTATTACATTATTATTAAATAATGGTTTATCCATTACATATGTGTTCAGAACGTACGATTTTGTACAAAACCTATAGTTTTTCAAGCTAACAGTATACAAATGCTTCTTTTCAACAACTTGTTAAACAATTTGTAACAAACGGGAGTGAAACTTTTAACATTAAATAGGAATGACTCTTATCCGTTGCTAGCTTAAGGACAAATTGCATAGTTTAAACCACATTCAACAGTGGATGTTTATATTTTTAAAGCGACCTAATGGCAATAAAAAAATATTCAGACTAATGAAAAGGACCCTTATACTGAAATCACTTCCACAATTTTGAAAACATTTGATGTGTTTACATTCTGTAAAAACATAAAACAGGAAAAGTTCCAGAGGGAGGTGCAGTTCGTGGCAATGTCTGGAAAAAGGATGCTGACATTACTGCCAGCATTTACCAACTTGAAAAGCATGCTGTCCCATCAGCTCACAGACCATTGGCTATGGTAGAATGTGCTAATCCCGGCTATCCATCTTTCACTTGCCAGATCACATCTACTACAACCTAAGTCAATGCCTGAATCCTGGGTCTGAATGCTTTGCATTGTTCACAAACTGCTAGATAACTGTAAATTCTGTCAGGATTTCAACACCTTGGTTTTCTGTTCCACAAATTTCCACAACTGCCCACCCTTCCCCTCTGGAACTCTTCCTGTTTTTTTTTTACTGTTTTTACGAATGTAAACCTCCAAATTGTTTTCAAACTTGTGGAAGTGATTTCATTGTGGGTCCTGTTCATTATGTCTGAATATTGTTTTATGCTATTATGTCGCTTTAAGTTTAGTAAATGATCAGAGCATTCATAACAACTTGTGAATTCTTGACACTTTCAGAATGCTCCAGAGTGTTTTCGTTACGGTGAAGGTAACAAAATGAACTTCCTTCTGGTTGCTGTTTCCTTGATCATGTTGATAGGGTGCGTTGGTAAGTGCTTCAAGTGCAAATACTTTACAGCTCCATGCGTACTTCACTGCATGGATGCAAACCATTCTCTGACTCAACAGCAGCAGCGCAATACAATTCGAACTGCGTTGCTGCTGCGTTGAGACAGAGATGGTTTTCATCTATTTTCATTGCAGTGCAGTTAAATATGAATGGACCTAATGGGCAATTTAGCATCATCATCATCGTCGTCGTCGACTCGATTCTTTAAATGGATTTTCGACTGATTGGTGAAAACTTTGAAAAAAAAATAAGATTTTCAACCTCAACAAAAATTTCAATAGAGAAAACAATTGTTTGCTATAAAACTGAGTTTATCGATCACAGATTTTTTTCGATGGCAGGTTTTACACCACAAAAGCAAGACTTTCGAAGAGGAAAGCATTTTTAAAAACATTTTTTAAATACAGTGTCGATCCAATAAACGTTTTTTTTTTCAATTTAAAACAACAATATTTTCGAAGGGTAATATTCAAATATTTGATACATCAAGTTTTCATTTGAAAGACCAAGTTTTTTCAAAACTTACCGTCAAATTTAGGATGGCGGCCAAAACGGACTCCTTTAAAGATAAAACCTTAAAATTATCATATCGTATGTAATATACACTGTTAGAAATTTCCGTAAATTAAGAAAACGGATTTTCCGTAAATTTACGGAAAATCCGTTTTAGAAAACAATAAAAATAAAAACAAAAAACATAAAAAAATGAAAATTTACGGAAATATTTCAAAAATTTCCGGCAGCAAAATTTCCCGACTTTTTTTTTTGTTCCGTAATTTCTGTTAAAATGCACATTTTTCCATAATATGAGGCAAATTTCTCTAAAATTACTGTCAAAGTTCCGTTAATTGACAGAAATTCTGTAAATTTACCCTAAAAAGTCTGGAAATTCTGCTGCCAGAAATTTCCGTAAATTAACGGAAAATTTTCTAACAGTGTTTCATATTTGGTTATATCATCCAAAACATAAAATGTGTATACCAGGCATGAGAATGAACTTTCAGAAAAAAAACTGAAAGCGGAAAAAAAACTGAAAAAACGCGTGAAATCCAGCAGAAATACCCCAAATCGGGCTGAAAATAAATCAAAACGCGTAAATTCGGGCCAAAAAAAAAACTGAATTCAGTTTTTAAACTGAAGATTCTCATGCCTGGTATACTATAAAGTGTGAGATATAATGTCTTTGACCATTAGAAACTCGTGTCTGACATTTCTGTTTGTTAACAATGGCGAAATCCCATCAGATGGTGACTAATACAGCTACAATTTTAATATTCTTTTTAAACCAACAAATGAGCTCATGTTTGTATTATATTTGGTAATGTATCATTATAAATTAAAGTATGCGATATGTTTTCGATCACTGGATTTATATGTATATTTTTCATTTTTTGTTATCAGGCTTGAGGGTTTTTTTTTTTGAACCTGATAATTCTTGCACGAAGTTAAAATGTTCATCTAAGTGTTTAGTCTTACTTCTTATATAACTGCCAGAATTTGAAACAATTTGAAAAACAATTGGTCGTATACTTAATCGCATGAACAACATCAGGGCAACATCTTGAAAAAAAAAAAAAAAAAAAATTGGTTTTCTGTTCCAGAAATTGCCACGAACTGCCACCTTCCCCTCTGGAACTCTTCCTGTTTTTACTGTTTTTACAGAATGTAAACATCCAAATTGTTTTCAAACTTGTGGAAGTGATTTCAGTGTGGGTCCTTTTCATTATGTCTGAATATTGTTTTATGCCATTATGTCGCTTTAAGTTTAGTAAATGATCAGAGCATTCATAACAACTTGTGAATTCTTGACACTTTCAGAATGCTCCAGAGTGTTTTCGTTACGGTGAAGGTAACAAAATGAAGTTCATTCTGGTTGCTGTTTCCTTGATAGGGTGCGTTGGTAAGTGCTTCAAGTGCAAATACTTTACAGCTCCATGCGTACTTCACTGCATGGATGCAAACCATTCTCTGACTCAACAGCAGCAGCGCAATACAATTCGAACTGCGTTGCTGCTGCGTTGAGACAGAGATGGTTTTCATCTATTTTCATTGCAGTGCAGTTAAATATGAATGGACCTAATGGGCAATTTAGCATCATCATCATCGTCGTCGTCGACTCGATTCTTTAAATGGATTTTCGACTGATTGGTGAAAACTTTGAAAAAAAATAAGATTTTCAACCTCAACAAAAATTTCAATAGAGAAAACAATTGTTTGCTATAAAACTGAGTTTATCGATCACAGATTTTTTCGATGGCAGGTTTTACACCACAAAAGCAAGACTTTCGAAGAGGAAAGCATTTTTAAAAACATTTTTTAAATACAGTGTCGATCCAATAAACGTTTTTTTTTCAATTTAAAACAACAATATTTTCGAAGAGTAATATTCAAATATTTGATACATCAAGTTTTCATTTGAAAGACCAAGTTTTTTCAAAACATACCGTCAAATTTAGGATGGCGGCCAAAACGGACTCCTTTAAAGATAAAACCTTAAAATTATCATATCGTATGTAATATACTATCTATCTATCTAACGGCCGCAGCCGAGATGCTGTTCACCATGCAGCGCCAAATGTCCCTGCCTGTCATCAGGCCGGGGACGCCAGACGGATCCCGCCGGACGTCTCGAGCAACCACATCAATGTAGCCAAAGGGGCGACGACCCCCGCTTCGGCATGGCAACCTCCAACACGTGACGTCCGAGACCACTTGGTCAATCGCACGACGACAGTGACCGGCAAATCGTGCACGGCGTCGGGCAACAGAAGATGAAACCGGAGGGACATCTCCATACATCTGTGCCCTGGTAATATACACTGTTAGAAATTTCCGTAAATTAAGAAAACGGATTTTCCGTAAATTTACGGAAAATCCGTTTTAGAAAACAATAAAAATAAAAACAAAAAACATAAAAAAATGAAAATTTACGGAAATATTTCAAAAATTTCCGGCAGCAAAATTTCCCGACTTTTTTTTTTTTGTTCCGTAATTTCTGTTAAAATGCACATTTTTCCATAATATGAGGCAGATTTCTCTAAAATTACTGTCAAAGTTCCGTTAATTGACAGAAATTCTGTAAATTTACCCTAAAAAGTCTGGAAATTCTGCTGCCAGAAATTTCCGTAAATTAACGGAAAATTTTCTAACAGTGTTTCATATTTGGTTATATCATCCAAAACATAAAATGTGTATACTATAAAGTGTGAGATATAATGTCTTTGACCATTAGAAACTCGTGTCTGACATTTCTGTTTGTTAACAATGGCGAAATCCCATCAGATGGTGACTAATACAGCTACAATTTTAATATTCTTTTTTAAACCACATGAGCTCATGTTTTGTATTATATTTGGTCAGTAGCATTATAAATTAAAGTATGCGATATGTTTTCGATCACTGGATTTATATGTATAATTTTTCATTTTTTTTGTATCAGGCTGAGGTTTTTTTTTTTTTTGTTGAACCTATAATTCTTGCAACGAAGTAAAGGTTCATACTAAGTTTTTATACCTACTTCTTATACGCCGAGAATTGAAAACATTTGAAAAACAATGGGTCGTATACTTAAGCGCATGAACAGCACATCAGGGAAGCATCTTGTCAAAATTTGAAGTATCCCTTATACTTTTGAGAATCGTGTTTTGCGTGTGAGGACTTATGCAACTTGATTATTAATGTAAAGTATTTTAGTTTCAGATAGACATAATAAACATTAAATAAACATACAAGGGTTTTTATATTTTTTTATTAAAAAATACATCCGGTCCTCGTACTGCTCGTGGCGCCTTTGCATAAACACACTTTGGGAATGCGCTGTAAGAAAAAAAGTGCTAACTGAATAGGATTCGTTGCCCCAGCAATCTTTCCCAAACAACAGGGCACAAGACATATGCCTATACAATGAAAGATTTGATTTCCCTGCGGTATAAGTCCTGTTATTTATTTGGACCGATTGCCGGGGAAACGATACTATACGGTGGCACTGATAACAACAATGTTGGTAAAACGGGGAAACAGGCAAAGAGAAGTATACTGTCCCCACAGTCTCGGCTCTGTCGTCGTTCTCCGGCACAGTAGGGTTCAACGACATAAATCAAACTTATTTACAACAGTCCACTCACCAACACGATGCATCTAATGTATATCCAAAATCAAAACAACTAAAATCCTTAAAAAAATCAGATCACTGGGCCCCCCTGGACCTTGGACATCGTTTTCCTTTTATACTGCGCTGACCACCTTTTTTTGATCCAATGGCCGCCCATACGCCTTATACGGAACTTGTACTGTCCACGGATTGACAAATAGTTCAAAATACCACACGTGTGGATTTGGTTGACTCAGAGAGATTGTATCTTTATTACCAGTCGTTTTATACCACAGACCCTGAAGAAGGGTCTAAAGAGAAGGGGCAACGTTTAGAAATTGGGGGGTCAACATTTCAAAGTGATCAATCCCGAACTGGTTTTGGCACAAAGTGTTTTGCCAGGTTCCAATGATTAAATGTCTAGTTTGTCTTTCTACAGATCATAGTTAAATAGCTTGAGGCGATAACTGTTCATGATGGTCATCCTGGCATCAAATGTCCGAATGATCAATAACCATATCCTTTTGTGTAAATTTGTACTTTCTATTGGAACATTCTAAAGCAAAACGTCTTGTCTATACTCAGTATATAGGAGTGATCTCAACAAAGGTAACACACCTAAATTGTCACTTATAGATTTTAAAATGGGACCAGTGACGAATAATTTGCCACTTAGTTTCCGACGTAATCGGAGCACTCTGCCCCCCCCCCCGGACTTTGAGCATCTTTTGTCTTATAGCTCTTAAACTATTGTGTCCCCGGATATGGAAACTATACATTATTTTATAAAATTAGCATGATAAATAGTTATATTGGTGATCAACTGATAAACTAATTGAGAACACTTCTATTTGATGCCCTGTATAACCCCCCCCCCCTTTTTTCCAGATGGTGACTTTTAATATTTCATCTACCCTTTCCAGCAAATTGACGCAAATTAAACATATTGCAATTTTCTGGTGGGTTTTAGCCTAACACAGTTCATAAAGCTTTTAAAGTGTTGACCCCGATCGACAACCTCGCGATTCCTCAAAATGGAGATTTTGGTATCAAACGTCATATTTGATGATTTGATTTGGATGTTACGAAGCAAAAAAAACGTCTCCAAATGTGCCTGGTCACCACATGTCCTTGGGGCACTTAAGTGCACATTTTTGCTTCTGCTATCCAAATGCCTGACCGATTTTAATTCTTTTTCTTTTTCAGCCTATGACAGAAATAAGCAGCGAGCTCGATTTCATCTGCTATTATTGTATCTATAACATTACTGGTGCGGGAGAGAGCGACCCTGCTTGTAACCCGATCCATTCCTAATGAAGCAAGCATTGACACTCAAACCGTGGAAACATGTACTGACTGGCAGGTCAGTCGGAGAAGTATGTTGTCCAAATGCCTGTTTGTTTTGTGAATTTTTTTTTGTCAGGAATCCTCAATTTCTTTTCAAATAGTCCATAATTTTATGATTTTAAACCCAAACAAATTGCAAGCAGAAATACAATATTTGGTGTCAATATACTGTGAAATAGTCCAAAAATATATCTAAAAGTCTACCAAAATCAACCTATGGAACATGTATAAATAAGTGGGAAACATTATGTACAGGGGTAAAAATTTAGAATTGTTCGAATTGATTTAAAATGATTTCACCAATTTATTGGGCTATTCCTAAGGTTTTAAACAAAAGGTAATAGTTTTGCCCTATCTACGATTATAGTTTTAGTACAATAGGCACTAACAGTTCAAGGTCATCCTGGAGGTACAATTAAAGGTGCAACGAAACGATTTGTTTTTTGGAGGCAACCGAATTTGTGTCGTAATAGTAATTTCATAATAGTTTAGACAACCCATAGATTTCTTTCCTTGTATTTGGCTACAGAAATTTCTTAAAAGAGAACAAAAGTGATTTGTATTTGCTTGTATTTCAATGTAAACCATCGGCTGAATTTGTACATTTGCTCCTATATCGAAATTAAGAAATTTAATTTGTTTGTACCAAACAGTAGGAACGCCAGTGTCATTACTTTCCGGTAATTTTTTACAGGACGTGACCCCCCGATATGACGTCACAAATTTTAAATCCAAGCCCATAGATTTGCGAGTGCGGTCCGCGAAGAAAATTTTAAAAATCGATGATAATGAAATTTCGGTCAATTTATGTAACTTCCACGTCTATAAGATACTAACTTTGATTTCCCGTAGAAATTGGTAGATAATAGGTGAATCCGTGCCAGAAATTAAGCTAAACAACGCCGAAAATCGTACCAAAATGGGGAAGCAGAGTGCCGAACGAGCTAAAAAGAACATATTTTAGGCCCCATGAGAATTCGCCATCTACGAAATGCACACAGAGTAATCTTGATGTACATTAGTTTGTCCTGAAAAAAATCGTGTAATTATGGCATGTTAGAAAGACGGCCATTCGCATGTTGTTTGTTTCGACCTGAAAGGTGTTTGCATGCGTGACAATGACCGCAAAAATGACGCACGTGGATATATACGAACCTCGTGCAGAAATATTGTTTCGCTAGAAGAAACCGAGCATTTATTGTGTGTTTCTGGAACTTTCACTAAGGGAAAAAATTGGTGGTTAAGTTGTTAGTTATTAGAGTGGGAAATGGTATCGTTTTAACAGAAGAATGCACTCTAAAAGATAAGAAAAAAAAAGGGGTAATGATGACTGAATATACTGCATGAAATCCCCAAGCTTTATCTAGTGAAACAAATCAATTGAGCGCAATACGGAATAAAGCCCTGTCTCTCCACATATCCGGAATAAAGCCATGAACCCCATTCAACTCGGTGCATATTGATTATTTTCGTGAAGGAATAACCGTGCTCAGTCCTACGGTCTCGTAAACTTGCAGTTTGAAGGGGAAAAGGACCCCACTGCAAATTCGCCTCTCCTTAAGACTCACCAAATGAGATCAGGAAAAATAATAAATTGATAGTAATAACAATAACATAAATAGTTAATCTTTTTTCTGGAGCTGTCAGCGTACCGAGGTTATAACAAATAGTAATGCCTTTGGCAGGACTCGAACCGTTATCTCCGCATTACTTGAAGAGTGTCGCTTGCTACTGAGCTAACCAGGTGTCACATGTAAGAACTGTAGAAGCGATAGATATCACTCTATAGGATATAGTTGATCTACTGTCAAATATCATTTTTGACCGGTGTTTTTTCCAACTGCATTTTCGAACCAGTACGGTCATGCCATCGATAAATCCTTGCCAGAAGATGAAATATACCAATACTTTTATTTCATCATGCTAACAAATGAGTATTCGTTTGATAAGATGCACATTCCCATGTCTTGAAAAATGTAACATTGCAAAAAATTCTGTCTGGAAAGTTGACGTATGATCATGGCTACATTTGCCTGAGATCGACTGTGTAGAAGCCGATTGAAAAATTTGTATATTTTTAACAAAATATCATATCTACGACTAATTCAAGAGTCTGTGGGAAATAATTGACCCCTCCTGTGTTAATAATTAATCACTTAAAATTGCTAATTAAACCGCGCGAAAAAATGTCGTTCCTCGTACACACGGATGCTCATGCCTCTCACCAAGGTTCTAACCCTTAAAAATTTGACCTTTTAACTGCTATCGCTTCGTTGGCGTTCCTACTGCAAAGAATCATTTCTCAGCTTTCCTTTCATATGGGAATGTTTTTGATGAAAGCCTTTTTACCAGGGCAAATCAGTACTTTCGATTTTTTAGGACACCTGATATGTGAAATCTCTCGTTGCCCCTTAATAGAATGTCCGATATTGATCGGATTGGTTGTAAACTGTTAATTTTGTCCCACTACCTAAGTAAATGTAATAGATTCTTTGTTTGACTTTCTATAAGAATTACAGAGCTATGACTAGTGACCTCCCATAGCCCAGTAGTCCCCAGTCATATTTTGCGTTCCGATTATGCAACGAATATTATAGATGTGCAACCAGTATAAGATATACCTATGACGTCACTTGTTGACCTTCGGGACCCCTGTTTGTTTTCTTAGCAGGCAAAATATTAAATAGTTTTCTGTGACAGACCACATAAGTTCTGGTTATAAATTACTTGCAGAATCTTTCCCGGTGGGGGGGGGGGGGGGTGATCTTATTGGACACAAAATGCAGCTGGTAGGATTAGCTTATTATGCTTAAAGAAAGTTTAGAATTATTTAATTCGAATAAAAGTTACAAAGCAAAAACAGAATTATCCCCATCAAAGATAGGTTCTTTTGCCTGCAGTTTTTTTTACTTTCTCTCTTACACCAAAGGGGGCGCCATAACATAACAATTCACATCATCTATATTTTCGGGTTCTATACCATTAGACGAACTTGACAACCATTGTTATAACGAACGGATTATCTGAAATTTAACCCCCATTGTGACCCTTGACCTATTTTGACTCATAACTATTGAACTACAACCTGCAATAGGGCCAAACTAAATAAAAAACTTTTTTTTAATCCTGGAAATGTATAACGAACACGTTGGCATAACCTTTTAGACGCGTTTTGGGATACTTTTCATATTTGACCCCTTTATAAACCTTACCCACTTAAAGGTCTGAAGGCGAGATGGCAAATATGAAGTTGTTGGGGGTAATAAGAAAAATAGTGAACGAAACTAAAGAGGACCGAAAAGGCACAAGTCCCATAATTGGAGATGAATCGGTTTTTCGTTTTGAGCAGGTAACCATTTATGTGTCGTATTACGTCCCATAGGAATCTGTGTATAACAAAAATGTCCGGAGCCGGAATTTTCACACAAAGTTGTGATGTTTCTATATGAAAGGAATTCGATTTAAGCTAGCAATTTCACACACAGTGATTAGTAAATGGACAAGCTTTATGTACTCAAAAAACAACGATTTCTTTGGAAATTGAGGGCGCTACTCCTCAGGAAATCTCTGAGTCGGCCTTTAAAATATGTAATTCCACTCCTTTGATTTTAGTAGACCTTTGATATGTTGTTTGTAAAGGTATTCTATCAATTCTGTTGGAATTGATTCCTTTGCAATTAGTTCTGGGTTAAGAACAGCATTCATTCTTGACTGGCCTAAAACGATAGCTGAGCTGGAGCGCTTCATTGAGTTGATGAAGCGCAGATAGCTCAATCAGGTAAGCCTCGACCCCAGTGTATGCTCACCATGCGTATAGGCCCCCCCCCGTAGTTCGAGCCCTGTGAGATCAATCTATCCTTGTAATTCCCGGACGAAGAAATTAGCGCTTAAGTTGGTCCCGATTTACCCATGCGATATATGGGAAGCGATCCGCTTGCGATGGTTATCTCGATGTAGGTTTTCTGATAAGGTGAGAGCGCTGATCCCGAATCTGCTGCATCCTTGAAATGATTAAATGGTTTATGGGGGTATGTTGGGACCTACATGGATCAGCGACCATTTGTGGAACGCGCTTAAGCCACTAGCATAATGCGCTATATAACTCTCTGCTATTATTATTTATCTTGATTCTGATTAGTGGTGTTTATTACCATATTAAGAAAGACACTTTAGGTCGTGAAACGACGACCGGAAAGAGAACCCGTAATAACAAGCGGCAGCAGCGACTGCGAGCAAGCCTGTCATCAGTAGACGATGCGACGGCGACTAAATATGTCGAATTTTGTAGCTACTGCTGCCGGGGTAACCGATGTAACAGGGCATGCGCAATTCATTCACAACCGTTGTGATGCTAACAAAACACTGTTATACATGGCCCATTTTTCCACGCTAGGTGTATAATTGGGGACCAGGGCGCATTTAGTGGGGGGCGAAGACATTATTGGGGTGATCAAAAAGTCATGAAAGTCTACCGGGCGAGAGAATTCTTTCCCCTTTCGTAAGGCTGTAGATCAGCAAATCTGGCCCCTCTTTTGTGGATATGAGTGAAAGAGATATTGGTACTACCGTATAATGACACTGTCTATTAAACGGAAAATGAGAGTTCTTGCATATTACCCATTGGGTGGAATTCAATGTGAGGTTACATCCTTGCCATGTGCAGACAAGCCTTTGGTTTCCATTTCAAACAGATTGTGGCTATGCATGGCACAAAATACTGCACAGAATCAGCTTACTGGAAACATTGTGAATTCTTACATAATGGTCTGTTAATATAAGACAATGCCTTGGTTGGCCGGGATGTCATGGGAGAACGCATAATCTGCTTGCACTAATCTCTTGTATCCGGTTGGGGGATGGCCAAATAAAAAACTTACTTGCTTTATATTGTGTGTATTGTAGATAAGACTGCATTATTTTTTCCCTATGCTGTGATAATATCTGGGACTAAACGTTTTTTTACCCTCATCACGAATGGACAGACTTAAAATGTTTAACGAAATCTCACTCATTTTTGAAATTGATGAGTTTCTAAGTGCACTGCCTGTGTATCACACTACGCCTATGGTGCACAAGAAATAAACCACATAGACAAACATAACCCGCATAAATGTTATGCTTTTTGTTTCCTGTGCACGCTCTGTCTTATGATCATTTTGGGGAATTTGGTGGAAAAGTCCGGAATTTTAGACAAACTATAAGATACCAGATTGCTATGATGGAAAATGACCGTCTCATTGAATGCCATTGCGCACACGTTAATTGGACCATTTATTTCATGCAGACAAATTCATCGTTACAACAATCGTTTAGGCGCACTTGTTTTTCCTGTGGAAGTCTGAATTTGTTAGGAACATCAACCACTGTTGTTAGCAACAACAGCAGCAGCCAGCAAACTCCGCTGTGCATGGATTACACCACACAGTTCACGCACTGCTGCCATTTCAAAACAAGGACATTTACTTCGCATTTTTCAAGAAAATCGATGACCGTGTAGAATTTTTTTTGTCTAAAATGGTCCCTTTTATACCACCCGAACCCGTTCAACAGAAAACTTCTCTAACGGCTCACATATTTTTGTTTTTAAAAACTTAAGTTATGATTAAACCTGAAAATCAAATTTCCCACAGACCGCCTATGAAGTCTGTGAAAGAGACTCCTTATTTGCAACAATTACACTCTAGCAATAGCCAGCTGATGTGTCTGCCTCCTGTGTTTGGGTCAGTTTCTGGTGGTTTACCGCATACCTCGAAATCAGTTGCTGAAAAGAAAATAGATGTATTTTACATGTTGTGTGACCTGCTGAAGCTTTGACTTTATTCTATATTCACACGCACTGGCATATAATTATAACAAGTTGTAATGTCGGTATAAATAGTATAGCTTATGCATGACATCAAATGCCCGAATTGGTAATGGCTGTGGTGTGTCAGATTTTTTCAAACGTTGTGGAAAGCATATCTAGTCCGCAGAGCCAAAGTCCGGGCTCCATAGACTATAACGATAAAGCGTGACACTATAGTTCTACTAAGTTTGTGTGAAGAGTCAAACTGTAATCCGATTGCCCTATGTTCACCATTATTCCCGAACTGTGATTATCGCCGGTCGATAATTATTCTACATCTACACCGGGACCGCTTGTATCCATGATACGGACGGCTCCTAACATGGCCCTCAATAATATATTGAGACAGGGCGTGAGTTGGGAACAAGTCATGGTTTACAATCCTACTCTTATTCTACACTGACTGCGATGTACGTGTACAGTTGTGACCTCCTCTGTACACTGGACCTACGGCTTAACGTCCCAGCCGAAGGACGCGATGCTTTCATATTCATTGCCCAATTCCAAGTGAACCATGGAGGAGAGCGGTATTCTGTATTTAATCAATACCTCGTACAGATCAAATTCCGAATTGAGCACCCGAATATCAATCCCAACAAGTGTCCCCATCCGGGATTTTATGTAATTTGGCGCCACAGGCAAGCACCCTAACCGCAGGCCACGCTCTCCCACGACTGTACCATGAGATGATGACATGCTTTGTGGGATTATTGGGATAACATGGACCCATATTGGGTAGACATCACATTCATATAGAAGTCCCAAGCAGTGGATAAAATATTCTAAGTCATTCTGCTCATAAACATATTTGCCCGATGCTCCTGAGTAATGTGCATTCAAATTTGACTTATATATATCTCCAATTTATGCTCCAGGACCTTATTGTCGTCCTGGGGCATAATTTCGGGCCAAATTTCAATACTAGCAATTCGCTTGCTTGTAAAATATTTTACAATCAACCTGGACAGTTTACAGTTTGTTGTAAAAAATATAACATTGAATTTGGATTTTTCTGTAAAAGTTTTGTAAAAGCTGCTGTTTTTAAATAAATTCAATAATTTGAGGTTTTCAAATAGTTTTTATTTTTTAATGAAAAAAATGTAATGAAATATATGTTCTTGTTTTTCAATGTAAAACGGTGCATTTCCAATATTTTGTGTCTTTGCTTAAAAAACCGTTAAACAATTCTTTATTGGAACCAAACGGTAATATTTTGATAGGAGCCGTTGAGCTACATTTGGGCATATAGTTTGCCATGCTTTCCATATCTTTTCCTATGAGCTATTTGCCTTCAAATATCGAAAACTAGGAGAAAATTGATGTCCAAACCAACATCAAAATATCTATATTACTCCAAAAAACACTTTGTCAGTTTGTTTGTCCGGATATGCGTTTCGTCCGTCCTTTGAACATACTGCTATAATTTTGGTATGGTGGCGAGCTCCGACGTACAAGGTTTGTGGTCACTTTTCGAGGGGTCACTTTGGGGTCCAAAGACATCCAGGGGTCATTAATGTAACTGGGCCGTGCTTTGACGTATGGATATGAGTTTGGTATGGTGGTAGAGTTTCGCATTACGAGTTTTGTGGTCACTTTTTTCGATGGGTCATTTTTGGTGTCAAGGTCATCCAAGGGTCCTTATTGGATAACTTGGCCCGTGCTTTGCTCGTATGGATCTAGTTTTGGTATGGTTGGTAGGGTTTCCCGTACGAGTTTTGTGTACGTTTTCGAGGGGTCAATTTTGGGGTCAAATGTCACCCAGGGTCATTATTGGGTATCTTGAGCGTGCTTTGACATATCGATATGAGTTTTTGGTATGTGGTAGAGTTTCGCCGTACTTTTTTTTTTTTTTTTTTTTTTTTTTAAATTTTGGGGTCAAAGAGCATCCAGGGGTCATTATTGGGATCACTGGCCGTGCTTTGCGATGGAATGAGTTTCTTTGTATGGTGTAGAGTTTCCGCCGTACGAGTTTATGGTCACTTTTCGAGGGGTCATTTGGGGGGTCAAAGGTCATCCGGGGTAATTATTAGGTAACTTGGGCCGTTCGTTGTCGTTTGGATATGAGTTTTTGGTGTGGTGGTAGAGTTTTCCCGTCGAGTTTGTGGTCACCTTTTTCGGGGTCATTTGGTGGACAAGGTCCATCCAGGTGCTCATTGATTGGTAACTTCGCCGTGCTTGACATATGGATATGAGTTTGGTATGGTGGTAGAGTTACTCGCCTGTACGAGTTTTGTGTCACGTTTTCGAGGGGTCATTTTTGGGTCAAGGTCATCCAGGGTCCTTAATCGGTAACTTAGCCTTGGTATGGTGGTAGAGCTTTGCCTGTCGAGGTCTTTGTGGGCCGTTTGTCGAATTTTTTTGGTGTCATTTTGGGGTCAAAGGTCGCCAGGGTCATTATTGGGTAACTTGGCCATGCTTAATGACTGCCTTAAGTGCCCGGGCTGCTTATTAGGTCGAATACGGTCGCCCTTCTGAGAAACATTCCATATACTCATCTAGCGGTTCCTCACTCATCTAGCGGGGCCCGTGCGCAGCGCGGTCTCCCCGCTAGTTTTTAAAAAAATGAAAAGATACTTAGCATCTTGAATTCTTCCGAATATCAATGTTTCTTTTTGTCAAACATGTGTAGAAATTATATAATGATGTTGTTCCTTGTATTCTCAATCTATTTTTATATTTTCGCAATACAAACATAATGTCCGAGAAAACCTTGTTTATTACGTTTAATATCCTTCATTAAGCAGTTGCTAAGTTTGGTAAAACTTCTACTAAGACATTCATTGTGCATCTTTTTAAGGTAAACATAATGCGGCAGTTGGAAAAGGTGTTTTCTTCAGCTCACAATGACTATTAAAAAGTCTAAGAAATGTTGAACTTTTTTAAAAATGCGACCTTTTTAAGGGCAGTGTGAACCTTGAGTTTCCGAGTATCTATTTTGGTTTGTAACTTTGCAAATATTTGATTATTGTATGTAAGAGTATACATTTCTAGAAAGAAAATTGGACGATGAACCCGATGATGGCATGAGATTAATGTAAAACTTTCCGTATTTTGAGAAAAATACTAAAAAAAAACACGATTTTGACCCAAAATTTTCAGACAGCATAACAAAAACAATTTGAATTTTCTTATGTTATTTTTTAGAAACAAGACAAATTTGTCTAGGGACGTTTTTTTTTCATTTTTTTAAAATAGAGCTTTTCGAAATATAAGAAAAAATGTCAAAAAAGTGTGATTTTTACTTTTCTTTTCCAAAATTTGAGTATATATTGGAGAATATCTTTAGTTAGAAATCGAAAAATGAAAAATTGAGAAAACCATCCCTGGAGAAGATCAATTGCTATCGTAGGAAAGTTAAACCTTACCTTTTACTTCGGTATTTTTGGAGTTATCTTGTCTGAAAATTTGCCAAATTTTGCGAAAATTGAACATTGAGAAAATCCATGTTTTAGTAAAAAAGTGACTTTTCACGCCATTTCAAGCTGTCTCTTTCTCAAATAACTTTATCTTTGAACTTCAAAATTGAGTATGTTGTGCCAATGATCAAAATACATCTTTATGCACTATTGAATCAAACATATTTTGTCTCTAACTCCAGAAATTAGAAGAAATTGATATTTCATCTTGTCTAAATTAGCGCTTTGTTTACATTTTCAAATATTATTTTTCGTTTTTCCAAGATGCGTTCTCGCAAAAGTACATTAAAACACGCGCACGCTTCATTACGCAGCAAAAATTCACCGCGCGACGCGATGGTGCGCCTTGCGCCTGACGGCGTGAAATGTGCTTAAATTCCCGCCGTTTAGACCAAGCGGTTTTTGTGACTTTAAATGGTCAAATAGCTGTTTTAAATCGGCAAAAAATACAGCTCAAGATTGTCTGCAGTGGATAACCTTTGTTGGTAACTATAGAACACAGTTTGATGTTTAAAATGGTGCAAAAATCACAAATTTGTGTAAAAAAAAAGCACGATGGTTGACACTACCATTAAGGAAGTGTATTACGTTATCCACATTTCTCAGCAACCAAGCAATATATTTAAATATTGATCAAGAGTGGCATAGACACTCATTTTTCGACCACAAAAATTATATAAACTTTCAATCAGATACATCTTGGTCAATGGGAGATGTGAAAAAATGGTCAACAATGTTTACTACGCTATTGTGTATTACGTTATCGTTAATTACGTTGAACGCGTTTTAGTTTATATCAACTATAATTTGGCCATGGAATGATATGGTATCAATTAAATATTTTTATCTTTAGAATAAATTAGTGAAAGGTATTTTAATATTTCTTTATTATGAGGTCTAATTTTCAGGCAGAATTCCATACTCAAGGATAACGTAATAAACTATAAACAAATTGGAGCATATTTCTTGAGTTCAATTAGCTACTCAAACTTTAACTTCGTACGAATAAAAATTGTTCCCAGCAACCTCTCTGATAATGTCATCAGTTGGCATATTTTGTTGCTTTAAAATTTTGATAACGTAATAAACCCTATTCTTTTGCTGTACAAAGTGTTTGTGTTTGTTGTTGACAATATTATTTTTCCCGTAATAGGTATTGAATAGTTAAAGTTTAAAACATACAATTTTGAGAGATTTGGGTGTTGTCTTACCTCAAAATGCACACGTTCATTGAAAACGACCGATACTGATTCTCAACCCCTGCTAGTTTGAAGCAATCAGTTTTAAGGTCCATATTGGGTAAACGTTACATATAGAAGTCCAAACATTGCAATGAGGCTATTTACAATTAGGATTCAGCATGAGCATATGATGTTGTGCAGTAAAGTGACGGATACAGTTCACTACTCATGTATTATGGGACTTTATGAAACGGTGTTACCGAACCCGTGCGGTTCTGGGCGACAGCCCGGGGGGGTCAGTCTTCATATACAAAGGGGTATCATCCGTGTCCAGAATTCAAGTAAAAAAGGGTTTTTTTAGGGATGAGGCATCGTTAGTACTCGTCGTACGTGGAAAGGGTTCAAATCACCAAAAAATCAAGAGAAAACGGGTATATTTTTAAATTTTGAAAAAAACAAAAAATTAAAAAACTGAAAAAAATAAAAAATTAAAAAGTAGAAAGGTTCGGGTCTGTCACTGCTTCAAACTTGCTTTCTAATCCCTAAATTCCAAAATTTGCGCGCTACGCGCGATACTAAAAGAAACCATACACGAGATTTTTAGTACAGGACTATTGGTTTGAGATTAAGAAATCACTTTTGTGATTGCCTGATTATGGCAATACCAAAATTGTTTTTACTCCCCCTGAAACGGACAAGTTTTAGCAATTAAAACTAATAATTTATTTAAATGTCAGTCAATTCTAGGTTTTAATTTCTTCTTAAAAAACTTTGGGAATTAATTTGGGTGCATAATTGCGCATATTCGGCAATTTTCATGGAAATGCCGATTTATCGCTACGCTGCAAATGCGGAAAATAAGTGCCGCGAAAAAACGTTTCTAATGCGAATTCTTCCCGGATCCGAGACCCATAGAAAATGTCTTGAAAACTTAATACCCGGCAAATGGGTTCCGCGACCCCCACCCCGTTGCCGCTTACGAACTCTCCTTGAACACCTTTCATTTTTATGATTAGTTCAAATAAAAACCTTACATACTGTTGAACTATAATTTCGTGTATACCGCGCCATCATGGCTATATACATTGTAAGTTAACCACTACAAATATCAAATTGGTTTGATCAAATTTGATATGAGAAAATGTGTTCGGGAAAGAAGCATTGCTTGGTATGGGGCTCCGCGCTTTGCGTAGAGCGAGAGAGGACACCCCCCCCGCGCATTACTATAGAATTCTTGTGGGACACTTCTAACACAATCTAAGTCCGGCCTGTACTTTTTGATTAGCCCATTTCTCATACCTATATTTGCTATAGTGAATCGTTTACAAATTTCAAATTATTTTTTATTAAACTTTGCTGACAATGTGCGTTTGGAAAGTGAAGATTGCACGGGAACCCCCCCCCCCCTCCACTTGGCATAGGCCAATGGCCCTCAGACAGCCTCTCTGGTGGCAAGAATACACTGACTGAAAGAATGTGGTTTGGGTTTTTTAGTGAACAAAGGGGTTATAATTGATCAATTACGTGTTAGGGTATGGGCGAAAGAATTAATTGTTTGGGGTATGCAAAATTGCGCTACTGATACTGTTTAGGGGCGCAATTCCATCAAATACTTGTTAGGGTAGCTAATTGCCGCTCTGCTGCTACGTGTTTAGGGGTGACAATTAATTCGAAATAGTCTTTAGGGGTGCTTTTGTGATTGCTTGGACACAGATGATACCCTGTCCTTGAGTGCCCCCCCCCGGGGGGCGACAGTGAATGAAATTGGAGGGGTATACACTAGAGCTAGTCAAACTCTCAATCCTTTGGACAGTTCAGAAGCTTTCATTCACTCTGTATTAGAAAATACACCCCCCTGGTTTTTGGGTATGAATAATGATACCCGATCACACCCAGGTCAGTTTCATGCATGCGTGTACAAGTGCATGCACTGACTGTGTCCCTGGTGGGTAAGCATTTTGTAACTCATTAGTAATATCTACATCGTTAGGTGAAATCCTTACGCCAATCGATATATCTGTATGTGCGTATCGATGCGTTTTCTTGAGATGCGTTAACGCTAGCCGCGTGGTTTCGTGAAGGTTTGCATTCGTTCCTGCAGTTTTGCATTTTTGTTTTGGGATTATCTCTGTTGCTTTTTTTTCATGGTGCTTTTCGGGTAATTCACAAAAATCGTTTTAATAACAATTAAATTACCAAGGGTTTTTTTTACCCACCTTAAAACCCCAACATTTCAGAGAACCAGGAGAAATAGGAGGGAAAGGGGAAGCATTTTCAATTTGAGGGTGTTGAAATTTTAGGTTCAAGAGCTCATTCAACAATTAAAAAAATATCTTCACGAAAAACCGTGAGGGCTGATGAATAGCGAACCTTCGAATAATGAACTGATGAAACTATAGTCTACTTGATGCCGCAATGAACGATTTCACTATTATTACATGTTTATGAGAAACACATTTTTATGAAAAAAAACTAAATTCCCCCCCCCCAAATTAACAAAACAAAATTGTCAACAGACACAAGTTTTCTGTTTTGTCGGTGGTGACACTATCAAAGTATTTGGCAACCTTAACCTATAACCCTAAAATTAACCCTAAGTCTTTGTGTGTGGTTTTTTTTGATTTGAAATAAAATTTGATCTTATATAAATTGTCTGCTCAATCAGTTTCATTAAGAAAGTTTGGAATGGCGAACCTTTTGAAATCCGGAAAATAGAGACACGCGGCCCGGTATAGGCCTGGTTTCGGAATGAGCGAAAACTTTTATCTTGGAAAACGCCTTCCTTTAAACTCGAATATCCGCAACCTGATAATAATCGCAAAAGCGGATCCTTTTACATACAAATCGGAATAGAAAACCGTTCCAATTATCGGAATTATTATAGTGACCCATTTTTTACTTATTATTTAAATAGAACACGCGGCCGGTATATGCATGGTTTCGATAGCGAACCTTTTAATCTTGGAAAGCCTCTTTAACTCGAATACGAAACTTATTACATATTCGCAAAAGCGGAATCCTTTTACATACAAATTTCGGAACAGCACCCCGTTTTCCAATTATCGGCATTATTATAGTGAACCATTTATATATCATATTATCTTGCTAATCTTTTTGAAGGGTTTGTGTTATAATGTTTATCCACTTATATCGTCCATTTTAGAGATAACATTACAAGGTAAATTAAAAACTGCGATACCGTAAATTCTACCATAATCACTGTTTGGGGAGTTATGATGCGTGTCACAGGCGCTAGTTTTGGGCGAGGTACGCTAAGACTGCTGCGCCCACGACAGTTAACCAAGACGCACTAAAATGAAAAAAGAGGTGTATTTTTGTGTACATTTGAACAGTTTCATAAACTAAGTCGGTGACCCCCTCGTTTTACTAATGCGCCCTAAGATCTACCATATGATTAACTAATTTAAAATAAAAAATCTTGCCGTCAGAAGTTTTATTTGGTTATGAGGAAAATGGGGCGTCGTTTTTTCTCATTTTACCATAGAGCTCTGTACAATTTTCCCGAAATGCGATTTTGTTCAACAGCGTCATACCAAAAACTAAGTCGGTGACCCCCGTTTTTTATTTTAAGATTTTTTCATTTACACCGATGAAAATACCTATATCTGAAAATAAAGAAAATCGGCCGTTATCTTTATGATCCTCTATCACCCTTAAGGTGGGTTGCGTCGATCAGAGACCGCATCTGGATGAAATTCGCGGGAGGTTACTTTAGCATTTGTGGTATATAAAACTGCACTTAGAAAGGAAAAAATTAGGGGGTACAGTGGATGACTCGGAATTAGTGAGGCTATGAAATCGTTACAACAAAGGGCAGATGATCTGGGCCAAAGTTACGGTACGGATGTAAGTCTATGCAAGGAAATGAAGTAAAAGTTTGCAGGCCCAGTGTATGCGCCGGTTATGTGAAAAAACGATTCGATAGAAATTTTTAATTTGTTGTCACAATAATGGTGCAGGCTTGAGGAGATCTTTTTCAAAAGTAATAAAAATAGGGGGTAGCCGGGATGCCTTTTTCCAGATAAATGGCAAAATATGTCAAAACATACGTCTATTTTGGCTACGGGCGTTGTCAAATCCGAGACGCATATGCAGCATTGGTGCGTACCATCGCGTTGATAAAGGCGGAGATCTAACGCTAGTTTTCGCAAATTTGCATTTTTACACTTTTAATATCTCAAATTCCAGTACCTATCATACCCCTAGCCCATGTAGTTACCGCTTCTAAGGATCGTCAATGAATGAATATTTTAATCCCGTATATTAATTTCCGTATATTTTATTTTTTAAATCATAAAACTCCAATATTTATCCCGTATTATAGTTTCCGACGTACTTTTTCCATTAAAAGTACTCCCCGTGGTGGTAAGCGTAATAAAATCCCGTATTTTCCCACATATTTCTTCAAACTCTTCAAACTCACATTATAAAGTTCTAGCCATCCTGTAGATGTAGTTTGAGCATTATCTGAGCTTAGGCCTTTGTAGTTCCTAATTTTCTAAATATTAAACGTCAATACTTTCCGTAATGTTCCGTATTGTATTTTTTTCTTCTCCAACACTCCGTGGGGTGAACCCGTAGTAAACATACCACCCCCCCCCCTTCACAACATCCGTATTGTTTTTATTCCTCGTAGTTTGCAGAACATTGCCGTATATTTATTTTAAATAACTAAAACTCCAAATATTTAATCCCGTATTAATTTCCGTGTACTTTGTCCCATATGGCTTAGGCCTATATAGTTCTTTTTTCAATATTAAAACGTAATATTTCATCCCGTAATGTTCCATTGTGTTTTGATTTTTTCTTCTCAAATCTCTGTGGGTAACCCGTAGTATCCATCTAGAACATACGACAATCCAACGAAATAAATGGGTTTTTGGCCATTTCTTTCTTTTCCCCAACCGGGTGCACTGGAGCCTGCTTTTTGCGTTAACCGCATATAGCACGTATAGCGTCTTAGCGTAATCGCCTTGGCCAAACGCACCACGCATACGCGCGCTTAGTAACGCGTACAAACAAAATGGTAATTTATCATAGCAACCGAGCAAATTTTCGTTCATCTTTCAGCCATTTATGAACGGATTTCATCCAAAAATATGCGCTACCACCGTACGGTATCCTCACGCACCTTTCAATTGAATTTGGCGCCAATATGGATCGAAACTGGACGGGCCTTTTGGAAACAAA
The DNA here is from genome assembly GCA_023653785.1 of Ophioderma brevispina. Lineage (NCBI taxonomy): Eukaryota > Metazoa > Echinodermata > Ophiuroidea > Amphilepidida > Ophiodermatidae > Ophioderma > Ophioderma brevispina. The sequence goes on from JAMKCH010053521.1 coordinate 26,507, forward strand.
AACATACATGCATACAACAGTAGCCAAATTATAGTAAGATGGCGAATGAGAAAATGGGGCATGGTTAACTATGTCTTTTGCGCTTTAACAACACATCGCATTTGTACGCGCTGAACCTGAACATACGAGTTCTCCGCGAAATCTGCGCGTGCGCCATACGCAGATTCAAGCAAAGGCGCAAGATAACAATTCTTGAAAAAAAAATTAGGGGGGGTACGGTATCAATTGTGAGCATGAAGGTTTAAAAAGGGCATGTTTCGCCCAAAGTTAAACAGTAGTTATGGAAGAAAATTTAAAGATGCACCATCATATGCCTTATAGTGAAAAAAAGATTCGATAGTAATTAAGAATTTTTTAATTTTCACTTATGTTCAGGGTTGTTGATGAGATCTGCGAAAATGTAATAAAAACAGGGGGTGCCGGGGTTACTTTTCCAGATAATGGCAAAATGGTCAAAAATTAAGTCTATTTTGCACCGGGCGTTGTAAAATCCGAGGACGCAGATTGCACCATTTGGTTGCGTCCATGCGTTGAAAGGCGGATCTAACGTAGTTTTCGCTTAAGGTGTTGGCATCACAATTTAAATGGGCCGTCGAAATTCTTTAAAATTTGATATATAGTATATCATTTGTGTGATAACCATCTGAAATAAAAAATAGGGCTTACCATATTCGTTTTTGAGAAGAGTCAAAACTACATTTTTTGCCTCAAAAATTTTACATTATTACCACGCAACCTATGGGAAAATGCGAGGCACCGATACTAAACGTGCCCCAAAAAGATAACAAAGGGGCCGTAGTTTTCTGATTTTCCACATATGTTTAGGTCTAAGTTGCATACTTGAATAAACCGGAAATAAAAAAAATGGGTCACCATATTAGTTTCTGAAAAACCGCCGAAAACGGTCATTTTTAGAGGACATTTTGATGAAATCCCCGTCTTCACTAGAGTCGCGGCGTCTCGCGTTATTTTACGTCTATATGATACGCAGCAAAACAAAAATGGGTGCCGGGAAAGGTGAGGGAGCGTAATTAACCAGGCGTGTTCTAAGACAAGTCTATAGCAACGTGAATGAACATAACGACATGGTGATATTTGACCAACAATCAAGAAACAGCGGTTCTAGTGTTAGAATGTTTAGAATTAGTAATAAGCCAGAAATTAAATTTGCAGCAGATTTCCCCCAATTTTCCACCTATTGATGAAAAAAGACTGACAGACGAACACCCCTTCAGAAATGCAATCTGCAGTATAATAAATGATATCTCAGGCAAGCCATCATGTCTCTATTGGTTGCCCACTTCGAAAAGCAGGTCTAGCAGATGTTACCGAGTTCGAGATATAACATAGGCCTAATAATTCAATATAGCATATGAACTCAAAAAGACTCGAATCGTTTGCCTTTATTTTACTTTTTATAGCGAAAATCATTGTCTTTTTAATTACATGTGTAAATTTTCATGTGTAGTGTCCTCTCTATATTTCTAGATTAAAATGGAGGAAAAATCTGAATTTAGATTAAAATTGTTAATCTTATTTTTTATTTCATGAATTTTATTCACATTTTTTTAATCACTGGATTGTAATTAATAGCATCAATTAGATTAATTTTTAACTAAGAAATTTAGAAATTTAGAGAGTCGGAGTTTCGCATTCACTTATATTCCTATGTAGCAGCGATTCTAGGAAGAAGGAAACTGCAGCCTCTGTATTCCCGATCCCGAGAACCACAATGGCTGTGAATGTTGATACAAAGAAGGTAAACTTCCCGCATTTTTTAAAAGGCCTGCACGTGCAGAGTTCTACGCGAGGGGTTATGGGGCCCGCGTTACAAATTCGCGTTAAACGCAGAGGGAAAATCGTCATGAATATCTGCGCCCCGCTAAACTCGCAACGAATGAACGCTCGATCATCTCCGAGTTTACTAAATCGGCTTGCGCGTATCCCGTTGGGCTCACTCAATCTGTGCTACTGAAGTAATGATCGTTACCAAAATCGCGGAAAATATGGCAGCGAGAGCGAACATAGATGTGAAACCATGTTTAATACAGTTGTTGCGTCCAATCATGATCACAAATACATATCCACTGGGATAGAACACCATACGATGGGGGTACCATGTATTAACCACCATGGCGGCATATTTGTCCGCCGTCGTTTTTGGCAAAGTTGTAACGATCATGCGGTCAGTGGTGCCGTTGGGTGAGCCCACCGGGGCGTTACTCCTAGATACCAAATCATAATGCCAACCACCTTAACCAGCGAGTTATAGAGGATAATTGAAGAGACAAGGGCATTCTGCGTAATGCGTGTCATTTTGCGATGCCACTTACGCACTCCAGTCATAGCGTAGAGACTTTCTTAAATGTGCGCGTGATGCATGCACACTTCACCGCGAGAATGTTTGAGTTTTTTTTTAGGGTAATTTGCCTCGTTTCGTGGGTTTGTTATCACATCAGGGGCGTCCAGAACTCGTTTTCATAGATGTGGGGGGCGGGGGTTATCGTTAGGTGTAAGGGTCGCCGATTGCCGGCGATTCGTACTGACATTAACGCAAACGAAATGACAAACATGGTAAATGGGTGTGTCGGGGGTGAGTACTTTGTACGTCTTAATAATGCCGTTGCACAATATTGCCAACGGCTGTGGCCCTAACATGACGAATCGCAGTGTCACAATCACCACAGCCAGGCGGACGATCCCTGATTCATGACCATACAGTTTTTCATTGGTGGTTTTATAACCAAATCCCCAAAACGTGTCAGAAACGTCTGTTGCCGTTTGCCTTACAAGAATGCCGACAATAAGAACACACACACTTATGCATGGAAGTTAATTTAAAAATGTAGTGTCTTTTTCTATAGGTAAAAGGCCTTTTGCCTGGAGCCAGTAAGAGAGGGGAAATGTTTTTCGGGGATCTAGCTTGGTTAGTTAGAACCCGATTTTAGAGGAAAACGTATTCAGAATGGTGTCGGGAACTTTAAAGTTGTATCGGAACAAATTAAATACGATAAAAATAGCTCACTTATTCTACTCCCTGCATGCCCTGATTACCTAATTTGATATTTCCTTGCATAGGCCTATATTTGAAACAGATCTGTTTGCCAATTTGAAACAAAACTGTTCGCACCACTCACTCGCTTTCCAGATCTCCCACAGCAGAATTTGTTACTTTATGTCTCACAAGAGCCAATTCTCTTACGAACGCGTACTGGCATGCGGTTTGCGATTATTTCTGTGCGTCAAACGCGAGTAAGCTGCGCCTTTTGTTCATGAAACAGACGCACTTGAAGGGAAAATTGCAATTTGAGGCATATTTCGTCATTTTCTCGAAAAACTAAGTCGGTGACACCCAGATT
>JAMKCH010053522.1:0-10345 GCA_023653785.1 Ophioderma brevispina
ACAAAGATATGGGGAGCACCCTTTACCCCCCCCCCCCCCCCCCCACCACCACCACCACCAGGATACTGCATGGTCCACCTCAATTATCATTACAAATTTGGTTGCAAAACATTACAATTTAACTAAACAATTGAAAATTGTCTAGTTATATTTGTTTTATTTTGCACACCCCCCTGCTTCATGTGATAACAAAAACTGTTCGTGTGTGTGTGGGGGGGGGGAGAGGTGAGTTAAGACCAATAATACTAGATCATACATCTGGTGACCAATAATATCAAACAACCTGGAGTAACCTCTAATCCGTTTATTTATTGTTTTAAAGGGACCTAATGGCATGAAAAAAATAAAAAACTTAAAAAAAGCAAAAAATAAAAAAAATAAAAAAAATGTTTTACGGGCGAGCGGACCTTTTTTCTTTTTTAATTGTTTTTTTTCTTTTCTGGAGCTCAAAATTGGCCTAAAATAGCCCCAAAATCTGAAAAATCAAGAAAAAAAGAAAATTTTTACAAACAAATTTTCTAAAAAATATTTTGCCAAAATTGATAAAATTTGGGCTAAAAACACCTGATTTTACAGGATTTTTGAAAAAACTAAAAAAAAAAAATTCTGCAAAACTGAAAGATCAGGGTCGGTCGGGCCCTTAAAACCGTGTTTTTTATTTTTTTTTCGTCGCCAATATACTTGGGGAATAAATGTGACACCCCATAGTGGAAAAATACTCGAAAATTATTAAAACACAACTGCTACTGTTTTTTTGTAATTTTTTAATCATGGACCCAAGTATTATTACATATAGGGGGTGATAATCAAACTAATTTTAAATTTACATTTATGTACGTATAATAGGGGTCTGGTCAAGGAGTTAAGAGGTTTAGTGGTCCCCTTATTACAATACAAACTTTGATACAGCGCTTTATCAATTAAGGTCAGAGCGCTTTTACATATAAAAATGAACAATTTTAGCGTAAAATATCGAAGGCCTCTCCTTGAACCCCATTTTGACATCAAACTGACACCCAATAACCCCTCCCAATTGCTTCAATCTACAACCAATGACCCCTTTTCTCCACAATTTCAACATAAAAACCTCAATTACCACGTTTATCTATGAAAAATCCCACCCCGGAAAGCTATTTTCGTACCGCTGGTAGGTTTATAAGAAACAAATTTATATTCAAGTGCCCCTCCCGGGGGTTGCCCCCCAAAATACTGTATTTTACCCTCTTGCCACCTCCCCAACCCCACAGATTAACTATGCTATCATCTGACCTACTGTTCGGATTGAACAAATTACTTTAGCTTCCTAACTGGGTAGGCTTTTAATTTTTCAGGATTTTCAGAGTATTCTTATATTGGGGGGGAGTTAGTGACCCCCTACAACTTTACTTGCCCTTATATAATTACTACACAATGTACATTTTACTTAAATCCTAATAATGCTAAATTCTTGTGGTCACGAGCGGTCAGTATATTTTTATTTGTCTTCATATGTACCATATAGAGTATTTTGCCCCCCCCCCAACGGAAATAACCCCCATTTTGGGGGTGCGTTCAGGAATCGGGCTTTTTACCTAACATATTCTTATTCCTCAGAATTCCTGATCTAGAAAAACCCCCTGAGATAAACTGCTTTCCTTCCACACTGAAGCTATTTTCGTACCATCTGTATGGCACATATATACGTTGCATATTGAAGTGCACCCTCCCCCCATGGGTTGCCAACCCCAAATACTGCATTTTGACACCTCACCAGACCCCCCCACCTTCTACTTCCCTGAAACGACTGTTCTGGATTGAACAAATTACTTAACTTCCTAATTGTGGTATTTTTGTATATTTTCCAGCAATTTTCACTGTATTCTTACCTGTAAGGGGTCCATTTAGTTACCCCCTACACTTATTTACCCTCGTACATTACTAATCAAGTATATTATACTTCAATACCTACATAAGCCTAATTCTAAAGTCTTACCGGTCAGGACATCTTATTTGTCTTTCATAGTAACAAATATAATGTTTTTCTTAATTTTTTGACCCCCCGAATAACCCCCCCTATAGTGAGGATGCTTCAGGATTCGGCTTTTTACCTAACATATTCTTATTCCTCATAAAATACTGGCCTCTAGAAAAAACCACATGAGATAACTTTTCCTCCAGGGTGATCACCTAGCTCAAGTTTAGCCCGGACTAATAAGGCCTAGTTCGGACGTTTGATGTATTTTTGCCCACATGGCAGAATGAAGTTGAGGAAACCAGACTATTTTTTTTTTATCTGATTGCATACATATTGCAGGGGGGTAGGACTGACTTGCCGATTTGTGCCCTTGGGAAGTTCCAAACGGCAATTTGGGGAACTGTTTACGTGCATTTACTATGACGGTCTCTGTCTCTGTCTCAGTGACAAGTACAAAACACTCTTAAACCTTCGTTCAAAAGATCTTACAAATATCCATGATCATTTAGGGAAAAGTCATTAATGTTTCAAAAGCCGTTGAGGTTAGTGGATTAACCTCGCTGGCAAAATCGTGTATTTCCAATAACTGTCCATTTAAGATTTAAATATTTGGACCAGGCTAGTCTTTCGTCAAGTCTGTGTGTACCGTTCGATATGCGTACGGCGACCTCCTCGGTTAAGTCTTTGAAAAAGACTAGCACCCGGAGTATTGATGCCTTTTGAATTTGCTGTTGCTGTTAGGCTGGCACATCCTACCCCCCTGACTATTGGGACAGGAGAGGAGGAGGGAGGCACTTCCCCTTTAGTTCTTTCCATAATGGCCCACCTCCAGCCACATGACCTGGTGTGTTACCCAATTCTTTTTTCCCTTTTAATAACCCACACATGACTTAAGATAAATGATTAGAGGTTAAGGTCATGGCCCCCTATCGCTAATCGACTCGTCCCCAGGGACCCTCAGATTACTCAGAATGTCAGAATTTTGGTATCAAAGAAGCTACTATTTTTCTCTCATTTAACCCTGTGAAATCTTAGGGCTAAAAGCAGTGGCGTACGGCGGGGGGCAACCTGCCCCCCTGACGACTTGGGCCGGGAAAAAATTGCAAAAATCATGCAAAACAGGGCCGTTTTTTTAGCCATCTGACCGGGACAAATTGGCATTTTGACCCCCGAAGAGGAAATTCCCTCCAAAATGGGAAATTTTGCCCCCTCAGAGCGGCATGCCCGATACGCCACTGGGCAAAGGATGTTGATTTGGATGTTATGGGCGAAATGTGCCCCTTTTTTTGGTAGAACCAATATTATTTTTACACAGTACCCTGGTATTGCAAATCAACGTGTTTACTCTCCATCAAAAACGGGTTGAAAGATCGGCGCGAAACTTTTACGAGTATGTTTTTGGGGTGAAGGCCATGACCTTAAAAAATTGGCCTCCTCTAATGTCTGTAATTGATTATTTTTAGCTTCGAGTGCATTAGGAAAAAATCATTCAGTTTGATGACAAATAATGGCACATGCCATTAATGATCTGGTCAACTGCGCAATGCAGGATTTTGCCAATGTACGAGAACTAAAAATATACAGATATTAACCCAATTCATAAAAACGTTTTCAAACAGACTTTTTACAAAAAATTAATATATCATAAAATCCAACGCAGTAATGTTTCTAACGAAACAAGAGCGGTCACCTCCCGTGTGGATTCGTGCCATGTCGGTTCCGTGGATTGCGTTGGTTCGTAGTATAGTCACTGTCTTTGTGAGGTTTGGGTGGGTCTTTGTTGAGGTTAGCTTTGGTTTAGGGACTAACGTGCCTTTAATGAATTTGTGTAGAGATTCATTGTAATTAGGACATTAGGTGGTCTCGGGGTTTCGTGATCGGGTTTTATTGGTGGATTTAGTTTCTCTGACAGATTCATACGCACATCCTTGGCAAGCGCCGTCAGCGTATGCAGTGGTTGGGCACATGCTTTGACGAATTGCCCATCGCGTTACAATGGGCATTATTTTTCGCTTCTAAGAGATTTGGCCAAAAATTATGCTCCAGGACCAGCGCTCCAGGCCCCTATGCTCCTGGAGCCATATGGTTCTGGAGGCAGCTGGTCCTGGAGCATATGGTCCTGGAGCATAAAATATCTGGAAAAATATTCTAAGTCAAATATGCTCCAGGAGCATATTTGAATACGGAAATGGTCCCGTGCATATGGCAAATATGCTCCTGGAGCATAATTTTGAGCCTTAGAATATTTCTCCACTGCTCCGTAGCATAATTTGCCATATGCTCCTGACCAATTTGCGTATTGCCCAAATATACTCTGGAGCATATTTGACTTAGAATATTTTCCAGATTATTTATGCTTCCAGGACCAGATGCTCCGGACCAGCTGCTCCAAGACCACTGCTCCAGGAGCAATATGTCCGGATTAAGCTGGTCCTGGAGCATCTGGTCCTGGAGCATAATTTTCGGGTCCAAAATCTCTTAGACCGCATTATCCTATGAGTTGTTAATGCATCTTACGTTGGCTTATGTTTGATTTTGTCCCTAAATTTAAATCCATTACTATAGTAACTTCAGTCGGTTTTTGACAGTTTTTATGGTCAAGATCAAATTACATTCTATACACTTATTTCTCAAGTCTCTTGCATTGTGGAACAAAATGCATGATTGTCTATTGTAGGTTTCTAGTTCTACGGCTGCAGGACTGCAGTGTGAGCAGTTTATAAAGCATTGGAAAGCTGCACTAGTTGGTTACATAATCTTTCGCATGGGAGCATACAAGTATAAAAGTGTAATTTGATTCTTGGCACGGCAAAGAGTCGAACCTACAAAGTTAAATAGAGCTGCACATCTGAGGGTTTGATCGTTGTCTTCAGTAGACAGTGGTGTGTATAGGATAGAGGGGTGTGTAGATTGGAGCTAGGGTAGATTGGTAATTTTTGACTCTTGTTATGGCCAACATCAGCGAGTGACCTGATAGTTCTTTGTCTTCAGTGGTCCAATTGTGGTTCATGGGTAGGTACACTTATCAATGTGTTCCCATTTTGGCTTAGAGCAAATCCTCAGACACACAAGGATACATACAGGATTACATAGCACATGTTTTGGTTGACAAGATTTTACTGTAACTTTCATAAATAACAGTTCTGAGTAAGTACAGGTGGAATATAAGACAATATTACATAACAAGATTCTTTTCTAAGTAGAATTTTACTAATTTTATTCTGATTTAATATCTCTTGGATCAAGTACTTACTATAAGTTAAATAATTGTATAATGATATTTTTACGTTATCTTAGTTGGTCTTTGTATAATTTACATTGAAACTAAATGTCATTGATGTTTCATAGATTTTGGAAATCTGGAAATTGTACAACACTTATACCCCATTTAACGTTAAAAACACGCCTTCACATTTTTTTTTTTTTCGATTCCTCGCTTAATGCCCCGGGGGTTACTCAGTGGAAACGGGTAGGTACGCCATGTGCCGCCGATAGGGTCCATTTTCACCCCTTACTATAACAATGGGTCGTTTTTTCCCACCATGCTACTATATTGATGGGTCATTTTTTTGAGGTCATTGCTACATATAAATGGTTCCATTTTCAATTTTTGGTTACAATTTACTATGAAAATGGGTCAATTTTTTCAGATTTTCAGGAAATCACAATGAAATGTTGATTTTTTCAGAAAAGTTACTATGAAAATGGGCCCATTTGGCTAAATACTATGAAAATGTGCGAAATATTTTTCAAAGCCAACATAGAAATGGGTCAAAATTTAGGAACAAATTGGTCATATTTTGTACAATTTGTCACTAAAACATGGGTCGACTTTTTTTACCCCCGGCGACGCACACCATCCTGGACCCAATTTTGTGGTCCGAGTAACCCACCCCGGGTTATCGCTGCTAATCCCTTTAAATAAAATGGCAATTCAACCAATTCAGGCTAATCTTGTGCACGAGCAGGGATTCGGACAGTCAAGTTCCAAATCCGAAAAGCAGGACATTGGGGTATTCCCTCACTACCATGGCTACTCACTAGGACATTCAGCCATGACAGTCATGATCATGAGCCTACAGGTGAAAATGTGCATCCACTGCAATACATTCTGCGATAACACAGTCCTCTCAGGTCAGGGACATGGGATTATGATGCTGATCCCAGGGTTCGATTTTAAATACCCAGATGCAGATCATGCAAGTGCACACAATTTGTGGCATGTACATGTTATTTTTTTGTATTTTCAGGGGAAAAACGTAATTTGTGGCAGCTGTGCATGAAGATTTGATTTTCGAAATCAACCCCCAATGAAATTTATAATATCACTCACCTGGCAGCTTGCAAAAGTCTCAACTCGCCTCGATATGATTTCAAGTCACCATGTACAGTTCATCTGGATTCAATTTCAAACACACTTGTTTGCATCCTCAGTCTCCACTTCAGCCAGTCATTATAGGACAATGTAATTAATAAATTTCGACATTCTGCAATATAATTCACAAAACTAATTGTTGTGGGGGATTACTTTAAACAGTTGAAACATTTTTGATTCGTGGGTTGGAATGCAAAGAACCATCATGATTTAAGTTGAGCGTTGTAAACTGTAGACCTGTAGTGTAATGTACATGAAGTACATGGACACCCGATTGAATTCATAAACGATCTTTTCTGGATCTGACCTTTACCAAACGATCGATCGACTGCCCCAGTCAGTCAGTCACGTCACTTGATCAAGCAACCAGTTTAGGCCCAGCAAGATTTCGCCCGGGATTTCGCTTTTCTCTTCTTTCACTTTAATTTACTGTCAACACACGCGCACTGCAACAGTGCAACTAAACTCGCTCTCACAAAAACTTCGAAGCAACGCTGCCACCCTGGGCAATTCCCGCAAACTTCTCCTCCCGTGGTATTTTTAACGGCGAGAATTTTTATTTTGTTTTGTAGATCTAAGGAATAATTTCCCACCTATCGATCACTACACATTTTCTATATATTTTAAACTAATAATTATTCAGCTTTTGTAGCATGTTATTGACGGTGGGGGAATGTATGTTTCTTTCATTTTTCGTCCGGTTTGGGAAATAATGGTATATATTATGGCTTAACAAATTGCCAATTTGGTATGATGTATTGCGCGAGCGATATTTTAATACAGCGAAAATGTATTACTTTTATGTAGAAACATTCGAGGAATAATTTCGCCAAATTTCCAAGGAAGTTATATTGTTATATATTTTATAACTATATTAATCCACTTTTACTTGGATTCTTTCACGATGTCACTTAAATATTGCAGTTTTCATCCTGTTAAAAATATAAGAATGACGGCTGGGGTGGCTCTTCCATTTGATTTTACTTTCACCCTCTTATGCTATACCGATGGACTTGCAATGAAGGTCTAGGCGGATGCTCTCAGGGGAGTAACGGCGAATAGCCAGCCTGCGAATAGCTGAATGACTGAAAATCACCATATTTGGGTAAGGACCACACATAGATGGATTAGAACACACCATATAATGGGATTATGGAGGTATTTTGGATAATTTAATCACTCAATTATGGTGATTGAACATGTTTTTTGTAATAACACTATTGGGTTTTCCAGCTGAGGTTTCCAGTGAAGTGTTGGCTTGATGAGCCATTATGAGCCCACGGAGCCTAACAAGGCGGTAATACGAAACTAGCAGAAATGTGTCTACCAGAAGAAATGTGTCTACCACTGTACCAGCTGAGGCGTTTGTGGGGATTCGTTAGCACGAATCCAAAAACTACCATACCAGCCCAAAATGAATCAATCCAACCTCCTCTCGCAGTACACGTTTTAAGCACAACATGTACGCTCATTAACATATGCAAAACCGTGCAATACACATATCAATGCATAAATTTTTTGTCCCATCACATTCTTCTCATATTATAAACCTTATGAACTAGTGTCTAAGCTCAAAATTCACCACTACATCTATTACAAAATATCTCATTTCTGTCTCTCTATAATTTGCAAGTGCATGTAATCATAACCTGTGCCTTGCCCATATTTTATTTTTGTGTATTAATCTGTCAAGTGCTGTGCTTATGATACTTGAGTTCAACCCAACCTTGCTTTACTCAAAAATACAAAGTAGACATGGACTCTTTGCTGCGGTAGGTAGGCCAATATTATTTTTGTGTATTATCTGTCAGTGCTGCTTTATGATCTTGCTTCAAACCCTTGCTTACCTCCAAAAGGGATACAAAGTAGACATGACTCTTTGCTGCGGTATGTAGGTAGCATATTACATTCCCTTTTCTTGCCCTCACGATATGACCATTTTGTAATATTTGGTTGTAAGGATTAATTAAATTGAACTTTAACTTCATTTTTACCCTTGTGCCCCTGCACTGTGAGGTAGGTATGATTTAACATAAATAATGAATTTGTCACTGACCATGTCCATGCTTCCACTATATAATCCGCTGATATAACAAAATAAACAAAATGAATTGCCCCAAACCTATTGTCCAATGTTTGGACAAACTCATATTTTTAATTTTAATTAAAATCAATGAAATGCATTTAATTGTCAACAGGGAACCATACAAACCAATTCTATTATTTTTAGAAATACGTACTGCAATTTAAACTGGCAACCTCCCCCCCCTGTAAGATGGTAGTTTTTGGTACATGACCTCAGATGACCTTTGACCTTGGCCCATGACCTTTCACATCCACATATGAAAAGGAACCCCTATCGCACCTTAACCCCAAGTCTGGTTTAAATTAGACAAACTTTTTCGAGGAGATGCGAAAAACAACATATAACCAACTGGACACTTGACTGACCTCCGATGACCTTTGACCTTGGCCATGACATTTACACCATTCGCAATATGAGGTAACCCCTCTTTTCACCTTCACCCTAATCCTGGTTTTAATTCGTACTTAAAACTTTTTCGAAGGAGAACACACACACAAAAAACTCATACCACACTGACACACCATACATGCGCACCCTTGCAATAATCCCCCTCTGCTTTTCAAGCCAGGGGGATATAAAAAGAAGAATAACAAATAACCTTGTTGTTTCCTGCTCTTGGTTCATCAATTGAATAGTATTTTCAAATAATGAGAAGAGTCTACATCTAATATGGTTTAAAATGTGAACTGGAATATTCCTTAGGAAGTCAAATTTGGTGCACCAAAAAAAAACAGGAAACTGATATTCAATTATTTTTTAATTGAATTGTTTATATTACACGCTGAAAATAAATTTCTTTCTAAAATAAATTTTTCAGAAATCTACAAAACTAAATTTGGTTTGACATTGAACAATGCCCGAATCACAGTATGTTTGGTCATCTCAAATGGCCAGGAACCTTCATGTTTTAATGGGAAAATAAATAATAGCCTAGCGGATTTTATTTTTTCAGGAGAGTGTCGCAGATGATTTCCCAGGAACTACTATATTAACAGTCCCCAAATTCCCTTGGCATTTAAATTTTGCTTCAGCCAAAATTTCAAATAGGCCACCATTTCTCCCAAAAACGAATGATTTTGGGATTCCACATACATTATAATTACATAATGCTACACTCGTGTACAAAATCCAGTAGTTTCCACATGGATGGAGCACAGTGAGGCATACAACAAATTCTTTCCACCATTTATTCCTCAAATCAACCACCAAAATTCAAAATGGCGGTCATTTTGACCAATAACAATGTTATATGGCCTCCCATTTTCTGAAAACTTTTAAATTATTATTTTCTCAATTTGATTTGAGAAAGATTTCTCATGGGAAAAGCATTTTGTTTTACTATATAAAGAGAGACAAGGGGAATACCCTATTTGTTTTTGCTAACGTGCACCTGTTTTAGAATTGCACATAAGGGAAGTGGGAATTCCCAAGATGTTAAACTTAGAAACTTGTTTATGTTTTTTGAAGATCAAAATATTGCAGAACCTAGGAATTCCCCCACTAAAGTTTATTCATATGAATTATGTTAATTTAGATTGTGGAAATCTGATTGATGGTGCACGGTCATGTTTTATGCATGAGATGATGTAATGATTATTTGTTAAAAAGGGAAATCTAGCTGTGTGAGATAAATAGAGTTTGATGACTGAAGGACTGAGACCAGCAGTTGAAATCAGAGGAGCGAACTAAGCTTCTGGACTATACAGTATAATTTATAGCTAGTTTTTCTCTACAATAATGGTTAGATTTGATTTCTACATCGTAGTGCCAGGAATTAATAGTTTGGATGCCGCCGGAGCTTGATACTAAATGTCTCTGTCGTACTTTTAAGCCAAGAGCTTCAGTTTTCGGAATCAAAAAGGGATTCCAGTATTGTGGTCCCTTATGAGGCATAGCGACAGACTGAGGTGGTATATTACCTGGATTTTAT
>JAMKCH010053523.1:0-88560 GCA_023653785.1 Ophioderma brevispina
GTCACCTTGGTGACACTCATGTCACCCTCGACCCATTCACCAAAACCGCGAGGCAGACGACACTAGCGTCCAACGACCGCGACATATTTTTTTTCTGCATTTTATTCAATACAAATTTGTCCTTGGTGATAATATCAGATTTTGCTAGCTCCCAAATGGGTCCAGGGCAGTGTTAAAGGCATATCAAAATACGAAAAAAAACAATTAGCGGTGCTATCAATTTTACCACACGTTTTAATCATAGCTATCATGGCGTCCAGGGATGTGGTAAAGGTATATTCATTAATTTATCATTTAACCAAATACATTGAAATACCAGACCATTCCATCACAAAAATTAAAGGACCATTCTTTAATTATTGCATCCGTTTACCAATTAGTCATTCCCTCAGGGTCCGCATCCCCAAAAACGGGCCGCAAAGTACCACCAGTCACAACCCACCAAACTTCAAGTGCCACGAATCCACATGGCGGTGACCGCTCTTGGTATGGTAGAGCGACAAAAGCATATTGCAATGGGCTATTCCAGAGAAAAAAATGTCCCTCCCCCCCCCCCCATAGAGGGCAACATTTTTGTTGTTCACAAAATATCTGGAATTCCTTGGCTATCCTTCAATGAATTATTGGAAGTCCAGACAACCTTCCGTTAAATTACCAGGATGATTTTGTTAGGGGTATAGAGGGTGTTTAAATATGATTTTTTTACGGAAATTTTCCTCTGAAAACTCGTAAAAACACTGGAAGTCCGTCACCCCTCTATACCTAAAGTGGCTGGATTCCCACCCCGTATTAGGCATTAAATTCTGGAATTCCAGATTTCAAAACGTGCCAAAAAAGTCTGGAATTCCGGCGCTCTCTATAGGGGGGGGGGGGGGGGGGGTACATTTTTTTGGAAAGCCCAATGTCCTATCATACTGTTTGGGGGCTAAATTGAGGTTTAACCATAAACTATCCAATGATAATACTTCCGTAAATGGGGGGGGGGGCGATCGGAACACAAAACAAAATACCTTCTGTAACGCTTATGGTTTATTAGCTGATTGACCCACTATAGGGTGAGTGAATATTGTATGCACTTAACAAGATCATATACCGATTGTCTTTATTTTTCCACTGTAAGATGACAATGATCAGAATAGCAATTATAAATGAACAACAGCAAAAACAAACTCCAGCTACGAGGAATTGAGGACTGTAATGAAAAAAAAATGCTTAGTGTTACGTTGCCATCAGGGTTGCCAGGTTATAGCGGGAGCTGGTTCTCTTTTTCAAAAGAATAAGGATTTGGGTGAATTCTGTAAAGATCCTCGCTTGGTTTCATTAAAAAGCTCCAGTGGTGCGCAACTTATATCAAAAATAACTTAAAAACATTTCCAGCTAACATATTTTTCTATACCCAGAAACGTTTATTCCAAAATTATTTTCAAGACATATGTACAATGTAGGTAATAGGGGGGTGGGAAGGTGTATTTAATATGGTTTTTATCTCAAAAACAACCTTGGGACCCCCGTTTTTTCTTCTTACTTTGTTGTCATATCGATGGATGATGGAACCATATTTATGCAAAACGTTTAAAGAGCATATTATGGCAGCAGGAAGTTAGAGTTGGGACAATATATAAAGGGGGTAGCTTACTTTTTATAAGGTGTTCATAATAGCCACACGGGATAAAAACTGAATGTCCCTGTGTTCTGTAGCAATTAGTAGCATAATTCACAGAGAAATAAAATACAAGACACATTTACTACACTCCGAATTAAATGGAAGAGTAACCGCATTATTAGTCAAGCTTGGTATCACGATATAAACGATATAAATAGAAAAATATGGAAAATGCAAATAGAATGGATGTGGTTTGTGTCAAGTCTACATGGAGGGACTAGAAAGCATTCAATATTCAAGTTGGTGATGACATCATTAGGAAACTATTGATTTTTCAGAGAGTAGTAGAAAATTCCAGGTGACTGGTGTGAATCTATTCCTGACACTGACTGAAAATCAAGTTTCCCTAATGATGTCACTGGTGTAATCTTTTTTCTGGCCCTGTTTATTGGAATGGAATGTCCTGCAAAGATTTGGAGTAGGTTTATCATCTCATTTCCTGGGACCTTTAACGAGATAGGTAATCGTAAAGGTTAGTATAGACACTTTAAATAGACCATTATGTTTGTGTGGAATAAAATAAGCTACATACCAGGTCCAGACATACTCATCTGATCACTTGTTTGACCTTGATAAGAAGCTGGAATGAGTAAAACAACATCTTCATTGTCATAATCATCAGAAGAAGAAATTTGATGCTTTGAAAACAAAACTGTGGCGATATCTTATGTTCTACATGCAGTTTATTCAAATTTAAGAACTGTTTTAGATTTGTCTAAAAGTGAATTAATTCAATGAAGAATTCAAATACTTTTCAAGGCACTGTACCGCATGTGAAAATTACGAAAACGGTTACCTTTATCAGGCGGTCGTTTTTCCCGCACTCTCAGCGGGCAATCTTTGGACATGAGCCCCTGCTGAAGTTTTGTCTGTTGGGTATTTGCCCAATTCTGCGACCCACTGAGCAATGGGGCGACTTTGTGTTATCGGTTTGTCGCCGGAGATAAATGTGACGACTTGCGGTACTAGCCTCGTGACATTGGGGCAAAGGACTACTTTAGTTGTTATTTCTAAATGCAGGAGAAACAAAGTGATAATTAAAATGGATTTTTCCAAATACCTTTCTTGAATTTTCGTCAATTACCCACGCTCATTGGCCCAAGATTAGTTCAGTATTGTTTTGGCCAATGGCCAATGGTGCGCCAAGATCTGTTTACCTCAGCAACATGAAGCCGATGCCAAGATAAAACCAATAAGTGGTCCAATATTTGCCGGCAGCATGGTGTCAATGCCAAAATAAATTCAATGTTGGCCCGTTAGTAGAGCGGGAGCAAGGACTTGGGTCAAACATCATCGTTCATGTTCACAGGTTTTCACCTTGGTTAAGTTAGTAGTAGGGAAAAATCGAAATCATGCAAGGGAGGTAGTGGTGTCCACAATTGTGGGTCACTTTTCAATTAGGGGCGGCCAATTTAAGTTTACACAGGGGTCAAACTTTTAAAATGCTACAATCATGTTGAAAGTATGCCATATTGTCCGTCTAGTCACAAGGATTACAAAATGTATAGTTTGTACCATCTATGTCCACTGGTTTTAGAGTTATTTGATAAAAATGGCTAAAATGGTAAAAAGGTCAATTTCCATTTGTACAGGGGTCAAAATCAGAAGTTGCTCCAATTTTGGTAAAAAATAAACAAATTGTTCATCTAGCGTAATGTGTCAAAATAAGGAATAGTTTGTAGCATCTGCAATGCATAGTTATCATGCTATGTGACAAAATAGGTCATGGGGCAACATAATCCAATTGGCATTGACCTTCTTTGACCTATATCTCGATAAGTAAACATTTAACATAATCAAAACTATACTTTTTGGGAGTCCTCATTCCTCAGTAGTAATTTGCAAGCATTAAAATATAATCAGAGTAACTTTCAATGTTGACCCCTGTACAAATTCAGTTTGACCTTTTTTGCACTTTTAGCCATTTTTACCCAATAACTCTAAAACCAATGGTCATAGATGGTACAAACTATACATTTTTGGAGTCCTTGTGACTAGACGGACAATATGGCATACATTTCAACATGATTGGAGTAATTTAAAAGTTTGACCCCTGTGTAAACTTAAATTGGCCCCTATTGAAAAAGTGACACCACAATTTGGCACCACTAACTACCTTGCATTGATGTAGAGGGTCCATACTAATTACTAAAGGTGTCAAACCTTAGATGTAGGCGGGCATGAACGAACTCCCTAAATAAGGACCCTATGATATTCTGCTCCTGCTCTATAGAGGCCAGCAGCTCGATTGCGATGCCAATATAACTCCAATGTTGGCCCAATTAGCCAGCAGCACGATTGCGATGCCAATATAAATCCAATGTTGGCCTAATATATAGCAGCAGCATGATGGTGGTGCCAATATAAATCCAATGTTGGCCCAATATAGGCTAGCAGCACGATGGCGATGCAAATATAAATCCAATGTTGGCCTAATATAGCAGCAGCATGATGGTGGTGCCAATATAAATCCAATGTTGGCCCAATATAGGCTAGCAGCACGATGGCGATGCAAATATAAATCCAATGTTGGCCTAATATAGGCAGCCACACGATGGTGGTGCCAATTAAATCCCATGTTGGCCCAATATAGGCTAGCAGCAGTATCGATGGCGGAATGCAAAATTAAATCCAATGTTGGCCTCATATAGCAGCAGCACGATGGTGTGCCATATAAATCCAATGTTGACCAATTAGGCTAGCAGCACGATGGCGATGCAAATATAAATCCATGTTGGCCTAATCTAGCAGCAGCCCGATGGTGGTGCCAATATAAATCCAATGTTGGCCCAATATAGGCTAGCAGCACGATGGCGATGGCAATATAAATCAAATGTAGTCCAATAGGCCAGCAGCTTGGTAACACCAGGCTTGGTTGAAAAATACATTTATCGTGCGCCATTCAAACAACGCATAAATAGGAAAACCGTTCAAGGAAATCTTAATCCACCGATCGAAAAAAATGCATCAAGGAGGGGCCCAAGAAGAATTCTTTGGCTTGGTCAAGCGTCGATTCAAACTTTTGGGATCGGTGGGATTTTAAACTCCCACATTAAAGTATATGGCATATGAACTGGAATACAGTCGATGCATTGATTGTGTTAGATTGGCGGGTTTGTGAGTAACTGGACCAAGCATGACCACACAAGTATAACCATTGTTATAAGAGGTTAAGTGAGAGCATCATGTTTTCTTCCTTCCAAATTGACTCAAACACTAATTTTCCCCCTATTTTAAACACATCGCATTGGACGAGTTGCGTCTTATATCTGGTGCATTGTTGACTCGACGCATTAACCCCCCGCACCGCGCGCAAAGTGGCTGTAAGCCTTCTATTACCCTTTCAAACGGGGATCCGTCTGCTCATCATACAGTCCACGGTAAGGTATTTAGCCGGCTGACTATGTTTAAGTTTTTAGACTTATGGATGGACCCTCATTTTTTCAAATTCATGCGGGGACAATTGAATTTAATTATTAAGAACAATATACAGTGTTGAATCTTAAAAAGGAAGTTTATTATGGGAATAACAGCCCAATTTATTGAAAAAAATAACGATTTGATGACGTCACGCATTGATTGGTTTATTATTTTGCTTCGGGGAACCCATTCAGGGAAAAAATGACGTACGTATCCTGACATTGGAAAACACACCGATTTCGTCATCGTACGTCGGTTTTTGAATCATTGGGAAAAGGGGGCAAGGTAAATTGGTACTGTTTATACATACCCGGTGTCCTTTTGGAAAATCTCGCACTCTTGGGCCGAGGGGTCATGTCAACCTTGATTGTAACTAGTTTCGGATTTATATATATCTGGTCGCCCCCCGATAGCAAACGATACCTGTACCTGAAACAGTGACCCTGGTAACCTGAACTGACACACCCAACCATCATCTCGTTCCGTTTATAACTCCAATCGGCAAAGCCAGCAAGCATTCTGCTGCATCTTCTTCCTTTGTCAAGCGTATCGACAAGATGTGAGACTAATACATGTGGTTCTGTTAGTACAGACTAGTTTCAATGCATTTGAAGGCGTAGTAAACTATTTTCAAAGCAGTTCAGTCATAGTAGTGGTACTTTCAAGACGTACTTTGAACCAGCATTCTGGGTAAAGCTAAGTCTTTAAATTGTTTTTTCAACATGTTCGCAATTCAAATCAATGCAAAATAATGCGCCCCTTAGTGGATAGCCATGAAACAGTAATAGTAGCATTGTCATGTCCAGCGCATGAATTGTGAACATTTTAACATCAATGATAAGCCTTCCTATATCATGACATACAATTAGGGTACATAGGTCCAATAGATGTGACCGGCTTACTCATAGCTGAAGTTGCGTGGTTCGAACCCCCCCGGTTGGGGCGGGCCAATTTGTCCTTGCCTTTTTTTTTTTTAAAAGAAATGTAGTATTTATTTGCGCTTACACAAGTCTCAACGCTTTACATATTCCGCTGTCACTAGGATATATCACATTTTCACAAATTGGAATTTTGGCGCCATTTATAATGGCGCACTGTACATGTTGGAGTCTGCCCCAATCGCTTTGCAAGAGAGTGGGCAATCTGTTCGTGGGTGTGCACAGATCCGTCCCCCTTTCCTTTTTAACTGTCGAGCTCTGCCAGGTACTGTCCTTTTTCCATGAAAATATGGAAAATGACAATATCTTTGTGGATTAGATAGAAAATTAAAATTTAAAATAATTCAGTAAAAACTTAAATTTCCAATAAATTTTTTTTTTTACAAATTAACAGCAATTAAAAATTAGGGCCTACTAAAAATCAAGTAATAAAAAGAAGTATAATGAACAATTTAAAAACAAAATTACTAATAAAGCAATTCACAAATATAAGTCAAAGTGAATTGAACAAAAAATAATACAAATTCAATAATACAACATACAAAGTAAATGAAAATACCGCAATAAAAAACAAAATATTAAAATAAAAATGAAATAAAAATCAAAAAGCAAATAATCCAAATAATAAATGAAACAAACTAAAAATCATTATAGCAATAATACATATCAAATAACCATTATAAAAATGGATAAACAAAAGATGAACATCACAACAAAAAGATGTTCTTTGGAGTAAAAGCCACCCAAGTATCAACAACAAAAACGAAAATAACAACGAGAAAAAATAACCCCCACCCCACACAACACAACACATCGGATAAGTTTTTTTGAATATATATTACATGTATTAAATTAGAAGCTTATATGATACTATATAGGAGGGCCGAACTCTAAACTGCCGCGGTAAAACTGTGTTAATCAACGGGCAAAATTTCGTATTTTTATCGCCTATGGTCGAATTAACAAGAAAAAAATTCTTATCGCACCACCACGGTGCAATACAAAAAAAGTTTTTCTTATTCACACCGTTACGGTCCTAATTACAAGAAAAGGTTTCTTCTTCACACCGCTCGGGTCGAATTACCACCCCGAAAACATTGCTTATTCGCACGGTCACGGTGCGAATAGAACCTTTCCTAAGCTTAACTTGCCTCTGTGCCACCATCACCAATGTGACTGGGTCTCCAACGCAAAAGACTGCATGGCACCGTGCATGTTCTAACTCTATCCATTTCCTGATCCATAATAGCAACTGTTTTAACTGATTTTGTAACGGGTTTTCTTCCTAAGCGGCTTGGGTATCTCATGGTAGGTGGATTTGTTACCATTTGGGAATCAAAATTTGTGATTTGGAGGCCAAACTTACCTTGCATGCATAACATTGGGTTCCGAATTCGACACCCTCAACTTGTTTTACAACATCCAGAATTTCAGGTGATGATTTTCAGCTGTGCTTTTAATTTTGGTTTTTGTTATGAATGTTACCTGTTTTGTTAAACAAGTTCTTTATGTTTGAGGGAATGTTTTTTAGCTTCTTTATTTTTCAATATGTCCTGTCAACTCGAATCCTTAGGGGGCCCATAGCAAGGTAGACGAGTTTCCAACACCCCAAACGCTCAAAAATTCAGTAAGTTTCTTGGTTTGAATGTGGATAGGTAATTATTAAAACTTACCCTCTTTGTCTGTTCAAAGTAAGTAGTTCCCCCGCATTTACGATCTTGAAGATCATGATTTTTTTTGAGGGGTGCAAAAGTTTGCACCATGTGGAGTCCCTCACAAACGGCATACAACATTTGCTTTTTTATTGCCATGAAACCCTTTGCCATTTCGTTCTCTATCTTCTCTTTGACTGAGGCTTTTTATTTATTACAATGATCTGAGGACAAAAATTCCCAAAAAATTGGGGCTGTAACCAGATCTTTAGAAAGTAATTTTTCTCGACCTGTCTACGTGTACGAGATAGGCAGTGATCTCAATTCCATATTAGAAAAACGATGGGACTGAAAACTGAGTCTAGCAAAGGCAGATGCCCGACTGTCGGCACAAAATTCGAAGATTTGGCATACTACATGACAATACCACAGGCTTATCATAGTCCTAACACCAGTAGTCGTAACACACTCAAATTGTAAATTATGCTAAAGCCCATGGCAATAATAGTCCTACGCAGTGGGTAATAATCCGTACATTTGTAAGTTTGCTTAATTAAACTCAACAGTTTAGGCCCCATGCCCAGTCCGTTGCCAATGTTTTCATCGTCACTGCTATTAAAATTTCACATCAATCAGGCGTTCTTGTCTTCCTTTAAATTACCCTGTGTCATACTCAAAAACTAAAAACGCCAGAAACTTCCCCGCAACAGTAATCTCTAATCAAACATATACCCTTCTTGGAACTACGCGCCATTTCTACAGAGCTATGCGCTCTGAGCCATGCGCACCGATCACTCTAATATCAAACACCCTATTATAATTAATTATAACGGAACGCCCCAAACCATTTCACAGTCCTAGATCGAAAACCATGTCCAGAATTGTGCGTTTTTTTATTGTGTGAGACAAAAAACGTCTCCAAATGTGTCGAACACATTAATTAACACTCGCTACAATGTTGTTGTTGTTATTACTTAGAAATGATGAGAAGAATATCTGTCAAAGCAGAAGATTAGTAGCGAGACCATGCACTAGCAGGGAGGCCAAGGTTGCAAATATCAATAGGTATAATTCTACCTGAAATCTATACCAATATTACGCCATGTCCTAAGGATTAAAAGTTGACTTTACCCTATCGTTTCATCTAAAATCAGAGCCTCTGCAAGAATTACCCAAGATGAACCTTGAAACGTTATGAACCTATATCCTGAAACTAATAAAACCGTAAAGATATGGCAAAAACTATACTTTTTTAAATCCTCATGACCAGATGAATAAGTTGGTAGGTTTCAAAACCATTAGACCTCTTTGGTGACCCCGGTTTCAAAACTTTCCAATAAATTTTTTGACATGTTCCCATTTTGTCTGTGTGGTAGACTTTGACACATTATTCTGTGCCAATTTAAAGTATGATAACAAAAAAAAGTTCCTGTTGCATTTTTAGGTAAACAAAAACCAACTTTTCTTGCACTATTAATCAAAATTTGTATCGATGTTTTTTGGTGTGAACGGCCGGGTGAGGGAGAAAAAAATCATATGAGTATCGGAATCTTGATGGTATGACCCTACCTTAAGATAACACCTTAAAGTTTTGAATGGTCTGATTAAATTTTGCTGTAAATCCTCGTTACAAATTTTTTTAGGTTTATTTTTAACAAACAAACAAAAATTCACTTTCGAATTGACTGTGACTTTGTGTTGTTTTTGTTGGCCAGGACAAATACCTAATGAAAACATGAACCAAATAAAAAGTATGGAAAGTGGATAGAACTCTTTTATAACTATAATAATTAGTATAAGATTTGAATTTTAAAATAAATTCAACCTATCATTAAATTTTTGTGAATTACCCACGCTCATTGGCCCAAGATTAGTTCAGTATTGTTTTGGCCAATGGCCAATGGTGCGCCAAGATCTGTTTACCTCAGCAACATGAAGCCGATGCCAAGATAAAACCAATAAGTGGTCCAATATTTGCCGGCAGCATGGTGTCAATGCCAAAATAAATTCAATGTTGGCCCGTTAGTAGAGCGGGAGCAAGGACTTGGGTCAAACATCATCGTTCATGTCCCAGGTTTTACACCTTTGGTAGTTAGTATGGACCCTCTACATCAATGCAAGGTAGTTAGTGGTGTCAAATTGTGGTGTCACTTTTTCAATACGGGCCAATTTAAGTTTACACAGGGGTCAAACTTTTAAAATGCTACAATCATGTTGAAAGTATGCCATTGTCCGTCTAGTCACAAGGATTACAAAATGTATAGTTTGTACCATCTATGTCCACTGGTTTTAGAGTTATTTGATAAAAATGGCTAAAATGGTAAAAAGGTCAATTTCCATTTGTACAGGGGTCAAAATCAGAAGTTGCTCCAATTTTGGTAAAAAATAAACAAATTGTTCATCTAGCGTAATGTGTCAAAATAAGGAATAGTTTGTAGCATCTGCAATGCATAGTTATCATGCTATGTGACAAAATAGGTCATGGGGCAACATAATCCAATTGGTATTGACCTTCTTTGACCTTTATCTTGGTAAGTAAACATTTAACATAATCAAAACTATACTTTTTGGGAGTCCTCATTCCTCAGGCAATAATTTGCAAGCATTTAAAATATAATCAGAGTAACTTTCAATGTTGACCCCTGTACAAATTCAGTTTGACCTTTTTTACACTTTTAGCCATTTTTACCCAATAACTCTAAAACCTTTGGTCATAGATGGTAGAAACTATACATTTTTGGAATCCTTGTGACTAGACGGACAATATGGCATACATTTCAACATGATTGGAGTAATTTAAAAGTTTGACCCCTGTGTAAACTTAAATTGGCCCGTATTGAAAAAGTGACACCACAATTTGACACCACTAACTACCTTGCATTGATGTAGAGGGTCCATACTAATTACTAAAGGTGTCAAACCTTAGATGTAGGCGGGCATGAACGAACTCCCTAAATAAGGACCCTATGATATTCTGCTCCTGCTCTATAGAGGCCAGCAGCTCGATTGCGATGCCAATATAACTCCAATGTTGGCCCAATTAGCCAGCAGCACGATTGCGATGCCAATATAAATCCAATGTTGGCCTAATATATAGCAGCAGCATGATGGTGGTGCCAATATAAATCCAATGTTGGCCCAATATAGGCTAGCAGCACGATGGCGATGCAAATATAAATCCAATGTTGGCCTAATATAGCAGCAGCATGATGGTGGTGCCAATATAAATCCAATGTTGGCCCAATATAGGCTAGCAGCACGATGGCGATGCAAATATAAATCCAATGTTGGCCTAATATAGCAGCAGCACGATGATGGTGCCAATATAAATCCAATGTTGGCCCAATATAGGCTAGCAGCACGATGGCGATGCAAATATAAATCAAATGTTCGTCCAATAGGCCAGCAGCTTGGTAACAACAGGCTTGGTTGAAACATACATTTATGTGCGCCATTCAAACAACGCATAACATAGGAAAACCTGTTCAAGAAATCTTAATCCAACGATCGAAAAAAATGAATCCAGGAGTCCCAATGAAGAATTCTTTTGGTTTGGGTCAAGCTTCGATTCAAACTTTTGGATCGTTGGGATTTTAAACTCCCACATTAAAGTATATGGCATATGAACTAGATATTTACAGTCCGCTTGCATTTGAATTGTGTTAGATTGGCGTGTTTGTGAAGTAACTGACCAAGCATGACCACACAAGTATAACCATTGTTATAAGAGGTTAAGTGAGAGCATCATTATTTGTCGAGAATCGAGTCCTGACTTAACATGCTGAATGTTTCTTCCAGAATTGACTACACTAAATTTTCCCCCTAATTTTAACACATCGCATTGGACGAGTTGCGTCTTATATCTGTGAATTGTGACTCGATCGACAACCAGTGTCCAGGAAATTGTGCGTTATTTTTATGGTGTGAACAAAAACGTCTCCAAATGTGGTCGACCACATTAATTAACACTCGCTATCATATTTTGTTGTTGTTATACTTAGAAATGATGAGAGAATAATATGTCAAAAGTCTAGAAGTATTAGTAGCGAGGACCATGCACTAGCAGGGAGGCAAGGTTTGTACAAATATAAAGTAGGTATAATTCTACTGAAATCTATACCAATATTACGGCCATGTCCTAAGGATTAAAAATGTGGTACTTTACCCTATCTGTTTCATCAAAATCAGAGCACTCTGAAAGAATTACCCCAAGATGACCTTGAACCGTTATGAACCTATAATCCTGAAACTAATAACCGTAGATATGGCAAACTATACTTTTTTAATCCTCATGACCAGATGAATAAGTTGGTAGGTTTCAAAACAATTAGACCTCTTTTGACCCCTGTTCAAAACTTTCAAATAAATTTTTTTGACATGTTCCCCATTTTGTTTTGTGTGTGTAGACTTTGACACATTATTCTGTGGTAATTTAAAAGTATGATAACACAAAAAATGTTCCTGTTGCATTTTTTTAGGTAAACAAAAAACCAACTTTCTTGCACTATTAACTCAAAATTTGTAATCGGATGTTTTTGGTGATATGCTACCATGTGAACGGCCGGGTGAGGGAGAAAAAATCATATGAAGTATCGGATCATGATTGGATTACCTACCTTAAGATAACACCTTAAAGTTGAATGGTCTGATTTAAATTTGCTGTAATCTCGTTACAAATTTTATGTTTATTTTTAACACAAAAATTCACTTTCGAAATTGACTGTGACTTTGTGTTTTTTTTTTGCCAGGATACCTAATGAAACATGAACCAAATAAAAAGTATGGAAAGTGATAGAATCTTTTATAAATAATAATAATTAGTTACAGATTTGAATATTTAAAATAAATTCAACCTATAAATTAAATTTTAGTGAATTGAACATTAAAAAAAAGTAATCAATACCAGTTGTTCCTTCACACATGACGACACTGGGTTCTTTGCTTCCATCAGGTCCATCAGAATCAATGAGGTAATGCCCTCCACCAGTAATGTCATCTTCTTGTAAGGATGCACATGATGTGTACACCTTGGCTCCTGGGTATAAGTAATTATTAAAAAGATGCATTCGGTAACAAGAGAAGGACAACTGGACTTCCAAAGGGCGTTGCTGTACTATTCTTTGGAGCCCGGTGTCATATAATACAGTGTCCGTGTGACTGGGTCCTATCGCCCATCTTGCCATTGGGCTCTTCCAGAAAATGCTCCCCCCATATAGAGGGCGCCGGAATTCCAGACTGTTGGGCACTTTGAAAGCGGAATTCCAGATTTTAAAGTCTAATACGGTAGGGTGGGAATTCCAGCCCTTTTAGGTTATAGAGGGTGACGGAATTACAGTGTGTTTTTACTATTTTAGAGGAAATTCCGGAAAAAATCAATATTTTCAACAACTCTATACCCCTAACAATAATTCTCTGGGAATTCCATGTTTTTTACATTGGTGTGGTCTAGGAATTCCTGGAATTAGAAGGTAGTGTCTGGAATTTCCTGGTAATTTCGGAAGGTATGTGTCTGGAATTCCAGATAATCCATTGAAGGATAGCCAGGAATTCCGGATATTTTGTGAACCAAAAAAATTGTCCCTATTTTTTTCTTGAATAGTCCATTGTGTTCTCCATTGAATGCTATATGCATGGGGGCGGCTCGACCCTCAGTTTCTTACACCGGGATGAAAAACTTGCATAAAATGGTTACTGTAAAGGGAACGATGGCATAAAAAATATTCGGACATAATGGAATGGACCGTTACTGAAATCACTCCAAACTTGCAACCAATTTGATGTTATATTCGGTAAAAAAAGCAACAGTTTCGGGCACTTTCTGCAACGAAAATCAACGGTTGTTGACATTCCCCTTGCCAGACTCTTACACCAGGTATCTAACAGGTTTTTGGACACAATGCAAAAAATCAGACCGGGATTCAGACATTGGTACTTCAGGATTGTAGTAAGATAGTGATCTGACAAGTGAAAGTGGATTAGCCGGGAGTCGCACATAAATTAGACAATAGAATTTATGTGTGAGCTGAATGACTGCAAGCTTTCTCAAGTGTTGATTAAAATGCTGTAGTAATGTCGTCATCTTTGACTGTCTGTGGCTGAAAAGTGAAAACATATGGAAAATAATATGACTTACTCCTCCTTTTTATACAAAATGTGTACAACACTCACATTGTTTTCAAATTGTGGAAGATTTGATTTAAGTAAGGGTCCCTTTCATTATGTCTGAATATATTTTCATGCCGTTGTGTTCCTTTAAAAGTTTATCCGACGCCCCCCCCCCCCCCGGTGAAAACGGGTTTTAACCTTTTTCCCCGACCCGGCAGACCCTATGAGATATATGGTCAAGTGATAGATAAATCCTCGGGGGGGGGGGGGGGGTCTTGATAGCAAACTTCACAGATAATTCGTGACCCAAAAGAGGCCGAACGCCCGAAAGGCCCTATGCCAAGATGCGTTTAGGCAAAGAAGGGCGATTTCGTTGACACCTGTGGAAAATCAGACGTAATATGACACCTCATTGATTGAAATATTGGAATTAACTAACTTGAAAATGATTATAACTGTACTCTGACCAATTTCCAGCGCATTTCAGCCTCCAAACTGTAAAGCATCACTTCATCGGTTCCTCCGTGCACCGATTCGTAATTCGGACACCGGTACGTATTTTTATCGGTACGATGGCCGCCATCCGATCGCCATATTCATCATTGGAATCACAATTACAAATCTTGGTCGATCTGTCACAATCTGTAAAATGATAAGATAGTCACATGTTAGTGGTATCTTGTCTTTATTCTATAGAATCTTATCATTTCCACTAAATACCGGGTAAAGTACATTTTGCTTTCTACAGTAGTATGCACTCTCTTGAGTCACTAGTTATCTATATACCCGTATTCAATGCCAGTCATGTTGGTGGACAAATAGACCCATCCACGAATCAATCCCTTCACCTGTCACTGATTCTCTGTGCAATCGCTAAACAGGATCGATTGACAGCTTAATGTATTGTAGTCATTGTAGTTTATGCACTTGTCCACCAACAAGTCCTGGTGGTGAACGTCCTATTTGAATACGGTCTATACTAGATTCCAGTTGTTAGTGGAAGGCCTCACAAGGACCGTTTCTGAGGTAGAGGGTATGAATTGGGGTTAGTAATTAGAAACTTTAAAGTCCGTGTATCTGTGCATGATGTTGCTCTATAGCATGACGCCCACCCTGAGCAGTTGGGCCATCACAGTCCCAATCAATAGTCAACGCATAAACCCTAGAATGTTTAAAAAAAGCGGCAACAAACCCATAATGTTTCAGTGAAAGCAGGTAAAAAAGCCTGATGGTATGAATAGTGAGATAAAAGTTCTGCCCCCAATTGTAACACCAGTTGCCTGAAAGCCTTCAAAATTTCAGGTTGTTGGTAGGCAATGTTTAAACCAATTCTGGGTTTTTAAACACACTATGCGTACATAGTATAAAAATAAAAGTATTTGTCAATCACTTTTGAATTGTATTAAATTGCTCAATTAATTTCAATACAAAGCAATCATCCGGTTAGTGTTTGGTAATATCCCAGCAGCCGACCACATCCCGCTGAGCTATTGTTATGAGTGTCATTGATCAAATAAGAGTCTCTACACAGACTTTAGTGGCGTCTGTAGAATTTGATATTCGGGTTTTTAATTATAATGTTTTTAAAAACAAAAATATGTGACCGTTATAAGTTTTTTTGTGTTGAACGGTTTCGGGTGTAAAAGGGACCATTTTAGACAAAACTTTCTACACGGTCATCGATTTTTCCTGGGAAATGCGAATAAATGTCCGTGTTTTGAATGGCAGCAGTGCGTGACCTGATGTTGGTGTAATCCGGGGCAGTGGGGGCACACGGTAGTTTGCTGGCTGCTGTGGGTAATATCAGTTGCACTGTATCAAAAGCGAAGCACCTACTATTTATATGGTTACTTAATCATTGTTTAAGCACTGCACCTCGTATTGACTGGACGAACAACGTAACTTTATCCAGCTTCTTTCAATCCAATCTCCTTTGTAGGGGTGCGAGGAGAAATCGCAGATGTTTCTGGAATTTTCTGTTCCCATTTTGAGTAATGGACGAAGTCCAAACCCCCCATAACTCTACCATCAACTGAAATCTACTATAAATAAACATAGTTTTGTCTTTTGATAAACAAAGTTTATCTGATAAACTGTTTTTCTCTTGACAAACCAGTTTTTTCTGCTGGTAAACTACTTACTTTTCTAGCGAGATGAACCTAGTATTTTTGTCAGGATAACTAATTTAAACATAGTTACTACTCTTGATAAACTAAGAATTAAACTATGTTTTCAAGAGAAAACTATGTTTTAAAAGAGAAACCTATGTTTTATAATAAAGCGAAACAACTATGTTCCACCAAGATAAACATGGATTATCAGGGCTGTGGGTTTCATCAGCTACTATAGTCCTTTTGTATGAAAAAAACGACCCAATTGTATAATAAAGCTTACTGGTTTAATCTACAAAATGTAGGTAAGAAGAAGAGAGAGGAACGAAGAGGGGAGGGAGGGCTTGAAGGGCTGCGGGGGAGTGGGGGAGGGGGAGACGATAGGAGGAAGGATGAGGGGGTGGTGGTGGGGGGGGGGGGGAGTGATTAAGAGGGGGGGGGACATTGAGCGCTAAAAAAGTGCGATGTTAAAATAAACCCTGGGAAATTTCAGCGAGGGAGGAACGGGTAAACAAAAAGGGCGCAAATCAGGGCACAATAGGCTTACTTTGCGTAAGAGCCACACGCACCCCTCTACGCCAGTTGGTGTTCCCCAGGTGGTCATTTGGTCGCTTCCGTGGAAACCACCAGGTATAAGCAGTTCGTATGCGAGTACCAGAAAAGATCTGAGAATCGTGGCAATCAGCACTTATGTTGTTTGACATGTTTCCGATGCACTGCCGACCGTGAACCTGTTTACGACGCGTCCGTTGGTAGTGTACCACAAGGCGATGTTCTCCTTTGTCATTAATCCTATTGACACATCACTGGCCCTTGACGATCGTGCTTTACTATACTTGTGCCTAAAAAATAATACATGTAATAATAACCTTGTAGACATAGTCACAACAGAAAATAACATAAAATTGTGGGCCTTATAAAAAGTGGTGTGAAAAGCACTGAAAAAGGGAACGGTTCGTACGGGGTCAAATTGGGAAGTGTTTTTACTGCGCTTGACCCGCGACGTACTGGGGCCTTGCCGGTCGTGGATTAAAAAATAATAGTGTGCTTTATTCTGTGAGCAGCACAGTTACTGTTTCAATTCATCCTGGAGCTGGAATATCAGGTATGGTCAAATCGTCTTCTTTTTGGGACCTTTTTGTGGCAGAAAATTCAGCAAAAAAAGGGACCTTTTCCCTTTTTAGGGGCGCCGACAGGGCGCACTATTAGCTTGGCTTTGGACAACCGTTACGGCGGTCGGTAATACTTAAGGGATGCGGCCCGTATACGATTGTGTGCCTGCTTTTCCGTTTTTGTCGAGCACCGAAGTACCCCGACAAAAACGTTCAATTTTTTTTCGCGATGTTCTATAGGTTTCAGACCAATTACGATACATATTCAAACAAATCAAGTAACGGCCCCTCTGATGCAAACATCTCCATAAAACCCCTGTTTCCCGTAGATAACATAATCGCTCGCCGCAGTACAATAGAATTCTTTCGCAGTCCTGTCACAGACTACACACTTTCGGACCGCCGTAGGAAACTGTACCAAATTGGGATTTCTACGTTACATCACGAATATGTTCATAGCGATGTCAAATATGGTGAAAATATATGAGGGTTGTTCGGGATTACCCGATGACCCTAAAATTAATTTCTTCGGCAGAGATTTAATCAAGAAGAAGTTCTCCATTTTTTCCTGCGAAATTTAAGGAATATTTTTATAAAACACGTATGTAATCTCTCCCCACGTAACAACGGAACGGCCATATGGGTCATGTCAATCGTGACCTCGATTGTCTTCCATCACCTTATGACCAATTGAGCAGATACACGAAGATAGAGCAAGTTCCTATGTAGCGCCAGCGGGTCTAAGGCCTGACAACACACTTGTATTAAAATTTCCCCCCGTTGGTCTGGGGGTTTGAAATCGGTTCAAGAAAAGTTTGATTTTTCCATGTGTGTTTATTTATTTTGTTCCTTGTTTGAGCTGTTGTTTACCATGAAAAGTTGCCGTGTTTTGCTTTTGCTTTTTCCCTTTCCCCCCTTTTTTTCTCTTTTTTTACCACCTCACAGCTTAAATTGTCACGAGTTGGGAATAAGTAGGGGCCCAAAATGAAAACTAATATATGAAACAAAATTAATACAACCGAAAAAAGAAATAATGTTAAACATATATAAAATAACAAATAAAAAAAATTCAAAAGAATTAACAATTGAACAATGAGTGAAAAAAAAGAAAACGCTAAATTACAAATAAAAAAGAAAAGGACAATAAACTCAGATAAGATTTAAAGAAAAACAATATGAACTTAAATAATTAAAAATACATAAAAACTATAAGCAAAGTAAATTAATAACAAAAGTTAATGAAACAAAAATAAAGGCAAAAATCATAACAAAAATGCCACTAAATGAAAATACACCCAATAAACAAAGTACTAAAATAAAATGAACTAATTAAAAAATAAACAATCTTTAAAATAATAAAATTTAAGTGTTTTTTAAAAATAAAACGAAATCTATAAAAGCAAAATTTACAATGGCAACAAAAGAAATAAATTTAAATATAAATAAATACAAAATAAAAATTCAAAAGAATTAAACAATTGAAAAAATGGAGGAAAAATAAAACGCTAAAAGACAAATAAAAAAGTAAAATTTGACCACTTTTCAAATAAGAATTTAAAAGAAAACACTATTAAATTAAATTAATTAAAAATACATAAAATATATAAGCAGATAAATAAAACAAAAATAAGGCCAATGGAATTGGATTGTAGGTCCGGTTGAATGTTCGAAAAAAGGAGGAGGGTACTATTTCATTATTCATTATTTCAAGATTTCATATAAACGTTTTGCGTCATTGGTATAGATGGTGTCTAAACCTCAATTTATATATCTAACATCAGACTTTATAACGTGGATACTTTTAAGGAATATTTCCTCAAAAAAATCAATTTTTTTAAGATGAATATGGTAAGCTCGATCGCAGAGAATGATGGAGCGTTGGTAGGGAAATCTAAAATTAATTATTAACCACTAAGTAAACCCCTCAGCCACAAAAATATGTTAAAAATGCTCAAGAACGGACATGCCTGATATATGAGAAGCTGAACAGTTCGATCTGATTGAAAGATTTTCGTAAAAATAGGACTTTTAACCAAAATAATGACAGTTTTGACAAAATGAAAATTCAGGGTGGGCGGGTAACTGAAACCAAATATCCACTTCATTGGCCTATAGAAAATTAATAAACAAAACTAAATGTAAAAAATAATAACAAAGCAACTAAAATACACAAAAATACACGTGATAAAATATGAAACGCAAGGAGTTTGGTCAGGAAGATGTGATGTGGTATTATTAAAAAAAACTAATTAAAATAAAAACAGCAATAATAAATAAACAATGAAACCTGAGCATAAATACGAACAACGTTAGTAGTAATTAAACGTTTAAAAAGAAATTAAGGAAATAATCAAAATATCGCAATAGCGAAATCAAAAATTAATGAAACAATAAAATAAGCATTTAAAATGAGCAAAATATGACAAAAGATTTAAAACTAAAAGTAATACAAATAATTGAACGAAATAAAGCCCGAATATTAAAATGAAAAAAAGACAACTACATTTCAAAAAGGAAAAATACGAAGAAAAACTGGTTTTTTAAAACAATATAAAAGAAAAAATAGAAAGTGACAAATAGTGACCCAAATAAAATAGATTTAACAATATAATAAAAAAATGAAAATGATCAAAAAACAAAATATACACTCAATTTTATAAAATAATTAAATATATTGTTTTTTTTTCAAGTTAATTGTTCAATTTCCAATTGTGAAAATGAGAACCTGAATTGGATGGGTTGTGTGGGTGGAAGGGGTGATTGCAAACACCCTTGTATAAGTGGAACCCTGGGGTTGTTGGAAAGGAACCCCGGGGAGTAGTGGGAATGGAACTCTGGGAGGTTAGAAGGAAATATGGAGAGGTTCATGGATGCAAAGGAGGTATTGCCATTTAATTCCTTCAAGCGCTTGTGCCCAATATCATATAGCGCATGGACGGAATCAATTTATACCAAAAAAAAGGACCATGGGGAGTTGGGAAGGGTAGTTGGGAATTGTCCGTATAGATAAAAAAAGGATAGGTGTGGAGGTAAGTAGAAATGTGCCCTGGTGTAGTTGGAAGGAGAAACCTGGGTTAGTTGGGAGAGGGCCACTCTTGTAGATGAGAAGGGTGGGGGGGGGATGTGTTAGTGGGAAGGTACGCTGTGACAGCGGGGAAGGACTCCCAGCAGTTGTGAAGGGGTCTTTGGATAGTCCGAATGAAGAAAATGACCTTGGCACTTTGGGCAGCTAGTAAAAGGGCCCTGGTATAGTTGCAAAGGGGCCTTGGGAGTCGGTAGTCAGACCGGGACCCTGAAGGTGGTGACAACGTTAATAAGGATACAGGTTACGTCTGATAAGGTCCCAAACAACTAAATTGTTCATATTACCTACTAGATTCTGTATTTCAATATATAGATTAATCTATATATATATCTATAGATTTAATATTATATATAACCCTATATCGACACCTTGGGAGGACACTTTTTTTGGTATGTACTAATGAATACTTAGGGAGACATTTACTGTTCCTAACGTTTCCTTGAGAATTGCGGTTTATTCCGTCAAAGGCTATGCAATATTAATTTAGGGCAAATGAAGGGTAATCCACTAGAAAACAAAGGATATGAATATTCATTAATTTAAATAACTATAACAGCTCATTATAAGCTAATGAATTCTTTAACTGTTCCCTAATATACCATGTAGAAATATATATATATATAATAGATATAAGTATTATATACGTATTTCAATCACTTTTTCTATCAAGCAAGTTGCAATTAAAACTTCACGAATTCAATCTGAGATTGTGGTCTACGTTTCTTTCTTAAATAAGTACTTTCCCAACCACATAGAACAATCCAAACAAGACGCACTCCTTGGGGCGCCCTTTCCTTTTTAAAGAATTTTATTGTGGCTTTCTTTTGGGAGGTGCGACCGCACCCCCACGACCTGGTATAATGTACTTTGCAGTACTAATGATACGCGTGTAAATAAAGTTATAGGGGATCCACTAAATAGCTTCACCGATTAAGAAATATACTGAAAATTGCTTAAATATAACCAAAGACTACAACAGGAGGAAGTAATTGTTCATCCTGTACAGTTTCAAGTGATGTGTAGTTAATCTGTGGAGGTCTGGTGATGTGGCAAGAGCGTAAAATACATGGGGGGACTTTGAATATAAATGCGACTTTCGAATACCAAAGGGAGAATGCGGTCAAAGTTGCACAAATTTCAAGTATGTATTGGTGTGTTGTTGTTTGTTTGTTTGTGTCTTCTTCTTTTTGGTTTCCACAGCAGTCATGAACTTGATTGATTTTATCTTTTCACAGTAGTAATAATCTTTTTGCTAATACCTTAAAGGGGGATGGTCCGATTCAAGGATATTAAGTTTTCATCTTGATAGATTGGCCTTCACTCCAAAACCCCATCTGTAAAGTTTCGCGCCGATATTTCAATCCGTTTTGATGTGAGAGCTAAACACGTGATTTTTGTAAGCCCCGTAGAGTACTGTGTAAAATTAATATTGGTCGACCAAAATGGGGCACATTTTCGCTCATAACTTCCAAACCAAACACCCTTTGGCTCAAAGATTTCACAGGGTAAATGAGAAAAAAAGTACCTTTCCTCTGATACCAAAACATTGACCACTTCCGGTAAAATCTGGGGCTTCTGGGGACGAGGCTATTAGCGATCGGGCCATGGACCTTTAATTTTCAAACAGAAACCTTTCCAGATTTGTAAGTATTCCATAATAGAATTGCTTACCAGTGGTCATATCACAATAAACCAGAAACGGTTCCAAGCCGATGGAAGAGAAGTCAGGGTCTATGAGATATTCTCCAGTTGTTGTATATCCAGCAAGTCTTAACTCTTCACAGGATCGGAGAACAGGTGGTGGACTCGTAAGATCTGTAGAGGTAAGCATGGTGCTGAATCAGAATTTTTGGGTCCAACCTCTGGGAAATGTGGGGAACTTTGAAAAACACGGGGGTTAAAATTAGTACAGGGGTAAATTTGAAATCAACTTAAGTCAAATTGCGTTTAAATGTACACCAATGTATTTGTCTCATTATAAGGATTAAAAAAAGGTATAGTTTGTATAGGTTCCGACCTTTAGTTACACCGCTTCAGCCCTGGTAAGGTTCAAGGTCATCCTGGGGCAAAAAAATCCAATGCTCAGAACCGGTGTCAAATTACTGCCCTTATCATTACTGAAGCAGAAAATTAATTTCAATTATTTGGGTGACAGCTCTGTATACAATTTGAGGTCAAGTTTTGGTGAGCCCTATAGACCATGTAGAACCTTGTTAGATTTTTGCTACTAATCACGAAACCAAATTGCCCAAACTTGTAAAATAAGGCAATGACACCAGTTTCAACAAAATCGGAGCACTGGGTAACGTTTACCCCCAGGATGACCTTGAACCTTAATAGGGTTCTACCTGCTTAACTAAAGGTCGGAACCTAGACAAACTATACCTTTTTTAATCCTTATAATGAGACAAATACATTGGTGTACATTTAAACACAATTTGACTTAAGTTGATTTCAAATTTACCCCTGTACTAATTTTACCCCCTTAAAGTTCCCCACATTTCCCAGAGGTTGGACCCAAACATTCTGATTCAGCACCCTTCAAACTATAGAAAAACTTTCAAACCTTCGTCCCCAAACTTCTAGAATGGGATTCGGATTTATAACCCTACTAAAGTGTAACAATTCTGAGGCCTATAATTCACAGTTCATAGTTTGAAAACGGTTGGAGTTAAATTGCAATTCAAAACGTTACGAGTGCGTTGTTGGTATAGTACTGTAGAATATGTTAGCCCAAAAACCAAATTCGACGAACGTTCATGGTTCAGCTGATGGTTAATGTGCCAGACTCTAAATTTTGGAAATTCTTGTGTTAATGCAAAGTACTGGAAATATCAACAGAAGCATTTTGAAACGCTGATTGTGTGACTCGTTTATCCTGGATCAACTGAAGTCGTAGATTCACAACAAATGCACTTCGTGTGATACGTGATGCGACTAGGAATACATTTTTTTCAGAGGCAATAATAATAATTATGGAAAGGAAAATTGTTGTTGCCGTCTTAAGTTCTGGAACCACTTGATGCCATAGAACTCACATTTTTCATTGCATCTTTGTACTTCAGCTGGACTCCCAGGTAGCTGAATGAGATAGTCGCCCTCACCGTGAAATCCAGCGGCAGCCCATTCATCGCACGATGCGAAACCGCTCCGTTCTGAAGTGAAGAAAATTGTGTGACTTCTTGATATCATCAATGAATCTTGTCGTGTAGGGTGTAACGTGTGTGGACTTTAAGGAATATGTTCCACGCAACGTGAACATGTGACATTTTCAGGCGTTTTTGACAAAGACAAATACTCACCCAGTCCCAAGCAATTTAAAGGCCCTACTTTATACACCACTTTTTCTCTCTCGCCGGCAGTGTCACCGAATCGCAACTCTGTCACCGGAAGTGTAGATTTATCTGTGATATCACCGTCGTCCATCCGCCATTCTTCATCGTTGGCGTCGCAGTTGCAAGTCTGATGCCGTGGGTCGTCACAATCTGGATAGAAAGAATAACATAAAAAGATATGAATGACGTGCGGAACAACAAAGATCGTAAGTCATATTTTGAACGTGTCCAAATCAGATATCTCTGTGATAAGGATAAGAATCGAACCCAGTGCATTCGTTAGGATATTCGCATGCGACCGTATGGGTCCGAGCAGGCAGCCCGAGAGTGGACCGAAGGCTCGAGGCTACCTTCACGGACCCATATGGTCAGGTGCGATTATCCTGACGAATGAACTGTTGCAAGGTTCTTATCCGTCATACACTTCGAGAAGACTATCAAAATTACATTAATATCAATAATTAATACTGCTGATACTCAAATTATGTAATTTGGGAGGGCGAGGTGGCCGAGCTGTCTGAGGTGCTGGACCGTCGGCAGGGTATATGATCGAGCGGCCCTGGTTCGAGCCTTGCGAGAGTCAGGTTTCTTAGTGAAATCGTTTAAAATCACGCACGATTAAAATGTAGTGTGATTATGGAATTTCTCCTCGCTCCCACCAATTGCGTAGGATGTGCAGGTTATGCAATCGGTACCCCGTGCCTCATGGTTCGGAGAGTCATGTAAAGCTGGTGGTCCGGTGTGTCAGACGAGTCACTTCTGAGCACGTAAAAAAGCTGCAGACCTTAGCGAAATGAGTAGGAGATCATCACGGGTCTGTTACCTTGACGTAATTCAATGTTGATTGGTTTGTTTTGAAAACGCCCTCGAAGGGCGAGAAAGATTTAAGACTCTTAGGGTGTCTAATCTTTCTAAACTAAACCCATTATTGATGAAACACGTAAATAAAATCTAAAGTAAGGTTTATACACTCTAACCTCCTGGTTTTTGCATTGGAAACAATTTAATTGTGAATTCTGGGTTTCTTGAAGAATAGTACTTGATCCACATAGGCCTACAGCAATATGACGGCAGCCAAACATCTCGAACTGCTTTTCAAATTTGACAAATCATAACATTCGGAAGTCCATCGTATATTTTAAATCAATTTTAAATGTCCACCGCATAGTTATTTAGGGTACAAAAAGCTTGTTAACGTCAATATTATGATGTACACAAATGTTAATGTAATCAATTAAGTTCTATATACTTTTTTATATTACTTTATACGTGAAAGAAACAAATATTGCTTCAGCCAAAAAGTCATTTTAGCCAATGTACATGTACTGAAAACTTAGGCCCGTATTCTCAAACGATGTTTAACGCTAATCACCGGTTAAATCGCAATATAAACGCCCGCTAAAATAAACGTAATTCTCAAAGTATGGTTAACTTTAAACGCTGTTTAAATTTTAAACGAACATCGTTAAAAATGTCTAAAACGTTGTTAAACTTAAACTAACTTGGTCCGGGGGTAGTTTAAGGCGTGTTTAACTTCACGCTTTCATCAAATGCCTGATATTTTCAGCTATATGTGATATTCGTGGTTAGACCAGTTGTCTCCTTGATTTCTCTTATCTTTCTTTTCCGAGTCCTCATCAGTTGATTTCTTCTCGTCCATTTTTCCTTTGCTTCTATTTTTATGCTCGTGTGTATCTGTTATAGTATTGAATTATATCTAAGTGCGGCACAGCGACATACAACAGTTTTAAATAGGCCCGGGGTTTTGTCTCCATCACTGAACAAATTCTAAAGCTGCTTGCATAACGCGACATTCTTGAAATTTACCCGTGGGCTTCCTGCATAGCATTTACAACTACGGAAAGCATTGTCCGACATATAAATAGTTCACGCGCACGTAATATTATAGGAGAAGATAAGTCACAGTTCGGTGGATGATATTTACGGCGTTTAAATACCGTGGTTAGCTAAAACGACCTTGTTAAAATATTTAACATGCGGTTTTTTTTAAACTGTGCGTTAGCCTAAGCACAGTTTAGGCCTAACCCACCGTTATTTAAAACACACAAAAAAATCGTTTGAGAATTAGGCCCTTAGTGTGTAAGTCTACACCAGATTTGTGTAACTCGTTTTGGAGGGTAGCGCTATTGAAGGCATCAGAGTCAAGAAGAGAGATGGTACAGTCCCCAGGCGTGATGCAGAATTACTGGCTGAATGGAGAGAATATTTCACTCTCTGTGTTAAACAATGATAGCACCCACAACTGACCACAACCGCAATCTGTGTGAAAGACCTGCCATCCCACTGATCCACCTTAACGAGAGGAGACAGCAGACGCTCTCAGAGTTCATGAAAACAAATAAGGTTGCAGGTATGGATTATGCATACCTGACAGGGCATTGAAGGCGGAGGAGAAAAAGTGTAGATGTAATCCCACCAACATGTTGCCTTGAGGTATATACAACATCATTACCACAAATGTCATCGTACCCTGCCCAAGAAAAGGAGATCTCTCTCTCTCTCATGGACTCATCATCATCCTTCGGCTGGAAGCAGGCGATTAAAGATTTCTTCCATGCACATCTATCTTGGGCAAGTGGGCCTATCGGCTCAGCTTGTATCATGCCTTTATCATACCCTAGGCACACGTTGGATGTAGGCTAAATAAGACGTGCGTGGACGTCCAGGTTTACCTTTTCCCATGAGTTGGTATGTAGAGAGCGTATCTTCTAGGAGGCTCTCCTCGGCAGACGAAGGATATTTCCAAGGAAACTCAGCTGTCGATGTCTTACAGGTGGATAAGAGGCTCAGGGTTGGTCATTGGTATAATGATGGTGTTTGAGACACGATCTTTCCGTTTTATGTCCAGCAGAATCATAGCAGAGGTAGCAATGGCGTTGATTTTGGTCCATGTCTTGTGATAGCAACCAGGATTCACAGCTAGAGAGGCATGGTCACACAGGTAGGTTGAATAATTGACGTTGCAGAGATGGATAATTGGGGGCTTTTCCACAGACGTCTAGCTTCCAGAAGGCACTCCAGCTAATGCTTGGTGTCTTTTAGGTCGCTTGCAGCAGATGCCACTTTG
Source organism: Ophioderma brevispina (assembly GCA_023653785.1). Lineage (NCBI taxonomy): Eukaryota > Metazoa > Echinodermata > Ophiuroidea > Amphilepidida > Ophiodermatidae > Ophioderma > Ophioderma brevispina. Next base: position 26,510 of record JAMKCH010053523.1, read on the forward strand.
GAGCCAAGATATTTGAGATCTGTCACATGGTTGATGGTTCACCATAGACTTGAAAGTGTTGGATGAGGATGACAATTTGCAATCATGTACTCTGGTTCTTGGTACGTATTATGAGGCCAAGATTTTCTGCTGCCGCTGCAGTATTGGTCAGCGGGGTCTGTGCATTCGGAAGAGTGGATTCCAGCAGGGAATATTATCAGTAAAATCCAAGTCATTCAATACTTTGGTTGGGTATCGTTTGGAGCGGCGAGGGTGTGATACAATTCCAGAGTCACAGTCTGATGTGACATTCTAGTAGAAAGTATACTACATGATGATGAAAAAGAATGGAGCTAAAACATCACCTGAAGAACTCCGGTGGTGACTTCGAAAGGATCGGAAATGTTTCCGTCCACCATTCTGCACTTTTAGAGTTGTTGTATATGAACTTAGTGGCACTTAATACTGACCCGGGATTCCATAATGCCGATCACAGGCAAAACATACCTTTCAACGGAATCAAAGGCCTTCTTAAAGTCTTAAAGGTGACTGTAAGAGGAAGCTGTAGTCTTGGACACCCTTACATGATTCTTCGGAGGATATGGATCTGCTGGGCACAACTTCTTCCAGAACGAAATTGCCAGCCTGGTTGATTCTTAAGATTGGGTCATGATCTCTGATTCTGTTTAGAAGGATTTTGTTGGAAACCTGGCTGTTAATTGACAGAAGAGAATATTCCTCGATAGTTGGTCATCAGGACTAAGGTCTCGCTTCTTGGGTAGACGGAACAATGATGCTTGTGGTCCATTGGCTGGGTGGAGGGAGAGTGGGGAATACTTCAGTACAAAAGCCAGGAACTAACTTAGCCATTGCATCACCGCCATTCTGGAGTGCTTCAGTTGTAATTGCACTGTCAGTCGGCGGCGTTATGTTCTTCAGTTGGCCTATGGCTAGTAGAGTCTCCTCTAGTGTGGTGAGTGGTTCGATGGGCAGATCTCGAGAGCCGTGGGAGGCAGTTCAAATAATAGCGAACCGTGGCTGTTGTTGATCAAGGAACTGAAATATTCCATTTCATTCTGCAAGTAGGGCCTTCCACTTGTGGGGCGGTGCCATCTCTTTTGTGACCTTGACAATGCGATTTTCTTGTTCGTTTGGGATAGATTATGGATGGTTTTCCATGTGGTGTACATAACCTTTGAGCAGGCAAGTTGCAGTTTTCCATTTGTTTGTAGAGCATTGCATCATCTGACTCGTATCATTCAGCCTTTCCAAAGTTCTCTGGACTGCTAAGACTTGGAAACCAGGTATCTTTTTTGGCTTCATCCCTCTCTGACTTTAGAGGATAGTATTGTCACTTACCCAGCTCGGGCACGCCACTGGTCTGCGTTTGCCAACAATCTTCTCAGCTACCTCTGCGACAGCATTTTCAAATTGTGGCACCATCTGGTGATGGTGCTGATGTATTCGTTAGCACTGGAGGGCTAAATCTGTTGGACAATCAACTGGGAAAGTCTCTGGGATGTATTTGCAGTTATTCCAGATCGAACTTGGTTCTTATGAGAGCAGTTTCACTCTGGTTAGTTCTATGGCTGCAGCCGAGCAAAAGGCTGAAGCCCCCAACAATTCTGGTGGTCGGATCTAGTTATCTGAGGTTGTAGGCCCTGCCAGTTCCGAAAGAGTTAGACCACTGCTGTTTATTCAAGAGTGGTCCAGCTGGTGCCGTGCCCCTCTGGATGGCATCCATGCACACTGACGCTGCGTAGGCTGTGGAAATTTCATCTGTGCATGCTGGACGAAGTTTATGGGCATGTTGGACTCTCATCACTAATAGGAGCACCAGGTCGGTTTCCGTCCAGGCGTAGCTGTGCGCAGCAGAACACATACCCTTCGGACGGATTATGGAGCGGATTAAAGACCACTAGCCTCTTTACTGGCACTTCATAGACTCAAGAAAACTTTTGATTCCATCAATAGGACCGCCATGTGTCTCCATATTACGTCACTATGGCATTCCTGAAACAGTGGTCAATGACTATCAAACCCAGCAACTCACGAAGTGCAGTTGGGTGATGGTGAACGGAAACATTCAAGAGCCTTTTGATATAACCACATGAGTCCTGCAGGGGATCCTTAATTGTGCCCTTGTGTTCAATCATAGTTGTGGATCATCTTTTAACGAAAGCCACCGCTGGAATGGATTCTGGAATTGATAAAATGCCCATGCCGATCTAGGAGGTACCCGGGCAAACAACCTAAACGATCTGAATTTTCTGATGGACATTGCCTCAAATGGCCCCAACTCACTTGAGCAGGACAGCTTCAGCAGCAAAAAAACATGGCGTCTTATTATCAGTGTACGCAAAGCAGAGTACATGACAGTAAATTGTGATCCCTCTCCTACATCCAAGTTCTACGATAGGTCCAATCAATCATGTGACCGATTTCAGATATCTTGGGTCTATGATGCATCTGTGAAGTATCTGAAAAGGCGCAAAACATGGATTGAATGGGCTAGGTTTGGAAGTTGAAGCAGCTATGGAAAACCCCCACAACCTATAACCCAACAAAGTGAGGCTCTTCAACCACCACATGTGTCACAGTTATTCGATTAGTATGCGCGTCCGAGGTCATCACAAAAGGATATGGAAAGCAAAACTAAAACGCATGCGCCACCTCTTGCTACCGCATAATGCTGAACATCAAAAGAACTGATCGCGTACCCAATGTCACCATTTACACTGGCCAGCACAAAATCTCTTATTGAGAGTGTAAGAAACTCGTCAGCTTAAGTTCCTTGGGCAATTACTCCGCATGGCCAGTATGAGTATAAGAGCTAAACTTTAAGCTCTTACACCCCATAATTTGGTAAAAATAGACCAGCGTCAGCAAACGCCACACCTACGTTCATAAGTCTATTATATGCGCCACCTATTTGGGTCAGATAAAATATGTTGTAACGAGGCCCATTTACAACCTTAGGCCAGGACCGCAGCAATTGGAAGGAAGACTTGTAGCTTGATGATGATGGGCTATTCTACATAAATCGTTGCATTCCACCTCTAGAAAATACAAAAAAATTAAGTTGATTCAAATGTTTTCTATTAAAGTCAAACATGTCGAAAAATACGGATCAATAAAATTTGCGAACACCACTACTCACAATTATGGCACACCATTGGGATGTACTTTTTGTGTAACTTTTCTCCGATGTGAAACAACGTTATACAGTATAATTTTTAATGATAGCGTCATTCCATCTTCAATTAAGTGTGTGAAACATAAAAGAGTAGAAATATTTCCGGAATATTCTTTATAATACAACAGACTATGTTTGGCAAAGGAATAATTGGTGTTAGTCAGGTAGCACGTTCATGTGACCGTACAGTGCGCTGGGACACAAAGTTCTTGCTGAAAATGATAGATAGGTGGTTAGAAATAAGAAGTTGCCGGATGCCACCTGGGCATCTTGAGCATTTGAAGAAATCAAAGATGACGTCGCCCTAAATGATTACTTATCTATTCAACCTATATTATCAAACTATGGAGTTAACAGATATACTATAGGGTCCAATGAACAAGTGCATGGCACTTGAACATTAAGTCATACTTCAAATTCAAAAATGGAATCCAATAATTTTATAAAGTATGCCTAATAACAGCAAATACCTTGCGATAAAAAATAAGACGTAAGTCCTTAGGTAGTTGTTTAGACACAATAAATGTATGCTGATATTTAAAATTGTAAACATGACGTAATCAATATGGCGACCAAGAACGTTTTGAACATCTTCCAAAAAATACTTGACAACAAACAACTTGTAAGTTTTACAGCCTTCAAATCGAAATCAATGTGTCAATAACATTAGAAATGTACATTTGATCCTAACCAAGGTAAACATGTTTTCAATTGTTTTACACAATGCGCCAAAATCGAAAATAAATATATGGTGGGAAATTGTCAAAATACCATAGGAAATTACATTTTTTCACATAATTGCACTCAATTATACCTTTGATCCATTTCTATTTATCGGGCTTAACCTGGTCTCACTTGGTATGATCAAGGTACAAAAGTTTCATTGACACAATAATAATCTCTATTTTCAGCAAAAAAATTGTGTTCCATACTCAATTTACGGTCAAGCCATAAGTTGGACCTAGGCTACCCGATATTTTTTTTATACTCACTAATTTTTCAACTTAGGTACGTATTTTCAATGGTATAGTACATTTTTCCGTCCTTCTATGTCATTATCATGGTTATACTACAGCACAAAAACAATTGGTATCTATAATTTCATTTTCACGAACCATATTTCACATGCATCTTCACAATTAAATGAATTCATCCCAAAATATGTTGTAGTCATGTTTGATTAAAATTCAGTTTCATAATGGTGATTGTAAGTCTTACATATGATGGCGTGAGTGTTGGGATAGAGCTGACAATCAGATGGAACCAAAATCAGATGCATTCTTGCTCCATATACATTACTCAATCAAACGGAGCTTTTAGTTTTAGTTTACCCAAATCAATATTATTTTAATATTTTATAGAAGAAAATCGAAATGTTCCAATACTTTTAGTGAAGGGCAGTAGACCTATGACATACTATGTGGCGAAGTGAATTGGATATCTACTTCCGGAGAAACACGGATAACGTTGTTCACAACGTTAAAACGGTCGGTTCAGATACCACTTTATTTGACATAAACATAGACATACCCATACAATCATTGTATACCGTGGTGCATTCAAATGAATGCGTGGAGGGGAGAAAAGCTGACTACTTGATTCAAAAGACTGTAGCCCAGCGTATACTTAACCGATCGGAATTATCTTTGCACGAAATTAAAAATAATGAAATAGGCTTTCCGATGAAAAACATATGTGCGATAAATGAGGGACACAATCAGGGTAATTTTTACTCACCCCGCATCATGTTAATTAGCTTACTCTGATCAAGACTGCATTCACATCCTCGTGTGCCCGTTGGAGTTCCCCAGTTGCCCATTATTGACCCATCACGAGACACCCAATATCCCCACGGCTGACCCTCCCACCACAGTGTGATATGGTGACAGTCAACTCTGAGGTATTGTGTACAATCAGCTGAAATGTCAGCCAGTTTTGATATCTGCTCGATGGAGGCGCCATTCTCATAAGTGACAGGAATGCGGAATTCACCAGCGTCCTCATAGCCATTCGGTACAATGCCGTGAAACATCTGATCATGTTCAACAAGAGTGGTCGGACCGTCCTCTGTAGGATACGAATTTTAAAAACAATATATTACCTTTTGTGCGTTTGGTGATCATTTTTGCAATTCAGGAAGTGAGGCAATCCTGAACAGTAAACTGATTTTAATATATGGAAAAACAATATGGGTCAATCAGAGGTGGTTAACACTCTTTTCGAAACTGACTGCGATAAACGTGAATATATGGGTGTGACACACTGTACCAGAGCTCTGTACATGAACCCGACTGCTTCCCTCAACGAAGAGGTGTTATATAAGGTTCACTTTCCAAATTGCAAATGCCGGGGGGATTCATGATTGTCAGGGGTTGGGGTCTACCAAAGGCCTCAAGCGCATGTCAAAAGAGAGAACATCGGAACTCTCTGTCAAGTCTGACAGCTTCTGACAAAAGACGTGTCAGGGAATCAGTTATTGGCCGTCTTGTTTGGCTTGGCAAAACAAGGTCGTTGCGAGATAGCCATGCACATGGATACAAGATGGCATAGTCTACTATATTCCTGGTCACCATGAACAAGAGATGCTGAAAGTTTACCTCAACACAGTCCAAGATACTCTAACTTCGCTTGCCAACTTCAAGGTGTGGAACAAACATCCATTAGGCCGGTGTTCTCTGTGCAGTTGCACTTATAACAATTGCACTTATTTGCAGTAGCTGCTACCAATACTCCCCAACTAGAACGGGGAGTTACAACTGCAGGTATGATATATGGTCCTCCGTTAGATAATACATTCACTGGTACCAGGCCATCCAATTTTTGATTTTGCATTATTCTAACTAGCCAACATACGAATTTCTATACATCACATGTAAAGTATGTATTAATATCTTTAATGAATATTCTCAATCACCAGTGGAAGTTAAATTGAACTATGAGTTCTAGCTATAGGCTGAACGTTGAAAATGGTAGCGTGCACTTTTACGACACCCTTTTGAGTGACCGTCCTATGATACATTAGGCTATAATTTATCATGTATTATAATTAACATACCATTTGCATATCACAGTACACTTTGAAGGCGATAACCCCTGCCAGGTTCCGTCAGAATCGATTTGTGTATTCACCGTCAATGGAGTACCCGGCGAGTTTCAGTTCATGGCTTATCGCAGCACTGGAAACCGCGTCTTGCGATACACAACTGAAAATTGCATAAAAAATATAACAAAAGTTGATTGGCAAGGGTAAATGAAACTTATTATTAAAAAAACAAACGTAAAGCGTAGTTTACTCACGACATACCAAATTTATCGCAAAGTAGAAAGTACCTCTCTCAATTAGAATATTCTCCAATAGTCAATCAATAGCAATTCTATTACGTGGCCGGCAACTCTAACCAGCGGCGGCGCCAGGGGTGGCAGAGGGCGCCCCCTGAAGTTTCAAATTTTGAAAACAGGGGTTTTGAGCAATAATCGCGCAAAAATTAGGGGGGGTTAACCAAAATGAGTTATTTGTACTCTAAAACTATCGCCCCCCATGATGTTTCGCCCCTCCTTTGGATTTTACCCTGGCGCCTCCCCTGGTCTCACCCAATCCCACCCTAGCCTAGCTTCCCCACACTTCACTGCACACTTTAACAGAATAAATCGAAGGTTTCTTAAACACCATTCTGGCACCTCTCCAAAGAAAAAAGATATGTTTAATGGTAATATCAATATCATTTTTCAACTAAATCGAACTACTAAACTACTTTAAAGCATAACAGCACATTTTTGAAGAGCGCCCCCGATTTTTTCAAAAAATGACATTTTTGCACAGTTTATGTTGATATTTGTCTAGGAACTATACCTGCGAGCGAGAATGCTAAAAATGCGTATTTATCTAAAATAAGCGATTTTGTAATTAGAATTGGGATCCCGATTTGTAGAATGCTAAGTTTATGTCCGTCCATGATGAAAATATGCCCACCCTGAAGAAATTATACTCTAGCTTGACTTCTTGAACCAATAAAACAAATAATGGTAGGAGGCATAGACAGACAACGTGCATGGCGCCTATTTCCCGGCTATTTCATACTGAAAGGCCCCCCCGGTTTCCAGCAGCCGTTGAATTGTTATCGGATATCTCCGATATTAATTATTCCTAACTACAAACTTCCCCCCTTCGGTTTGCGACACAGACATTTCGAACTTAACCATTCACATATAGTTTACTACTAGCCAGTTTAAATATACAATACAACCGTGGTTAAAATACTTCATTTGTTTTTTGGAAAATTGGGCGCTCTCAAAAAATGTGCTGTTATTGCTTTAAATACTGATCCTTAGATCCAAGATGGCCGCCAAAAGTCTCGCAAAAAGTAATTTTCTGTTGCTTTACCATCCCTACCCAGAACCTTGACAACTACCGTAACCACCCCCCGAAAAGTCGTATGGGTCAAACTTTTTTCCCTTGGAAATAGGTGAACACTGACTTCGAACCTGGGTCTTTTCCTTGCATTTGCACTGCATACCGTGTGTTTCAGTTTTCATAATCTCCGATTGTGAATTTGGCACCTTTTCTGATGTTCTCGGAATTTATAAAATCTTTGTCAATAAGTCTGAAGACGGCCTTGCGAATCGGGTTCCAGATTATGTCCTTCGCTCTATATCCTTTTCATTAGAAACGGGTCCAAGCCCCACCTTGAAACAAAATCGATACTAATTGCTATTTGTGATATTGAAGCGGACAATTAATTTGTGAGTGGAAGATAATGGGAAAATGTAAAACCTATTTCATTTCTTGTTAGTTCCATTACGTTAGTGGTTTTCAAGTTCCAAACAATTTATTGCACAAAAGTTCTGAAACTGCCAAAAGGTTTCATTTTAGTCACTGCCTTAAAAGTTTAAGTTAGCAGGTTTAAATAATATAACTCTTAATTGACACGCTTCCCACAAATCCGGACAAAGTCGCCAGAGCACTTAAGAAGAGAGAAAGAGAGAGAGAGAGAGATCGTTGATACAAAGGAAGTACAAATGCTTACATGACTGTAATAACATCACTTTACAGCTTGTTTAATCAGCATTTCAAATCTGTATATCTCAAATGAAAAACTTCCGACTTTATCCGGGATTTGTGAGCAGCCACAAGTACCTTCATCGTTAATGCTAATCCACCACCATCCTTACAATAAACATCCAATTGCCAATAAATTCATATAGCCCTTCCAAAGAAATCATAAGTATGAACTTGATACTATGTTGCCTAACTTGTAACGACCAGGCCTACTGTTTTTTTGTTTACACTATCATTTCTCAACCACCCTTGCAATCACACATCCTGTGAAGTTCTATATTAGGACGTATGTGGTGAACAAAGTCGAAAGAACATGAACCATTAATATTTCCCCTTTGTCTCCTTTTGTAACTTTCCGCTCCGAGTATATATTATCTATCATTTGCTGTTCCATGAAGCATCAACACAAAGCCTAGTTTGGATACACAAAACGCTCTACTTTATATGATCTGTAAAGGACAAAAAGGTAACACAATGAAAATTCCGATGACTTTTTCTAACCTTGCTAAATGGAAAGCAATTAAAAGGAAACAGGCGTTGCAACCAAAAGAAATAATAACTAAACAATGTTCTACTTAAGACTATTATCCAAAATGTCTTTCGACATAATTTATCTTTTTGCTAAAAGTGGAATCCGTCCTATGTACCCCCAACAGCTTTGACAAAGGGGAGGTAATAAATCCGTACTAGTAGCAATCCTTTTTTTTTTTCTTTTTTTTTTTGAAATGGAGGTCAGCTGGTATGTTAACCCTTTTAAAAAAAAAGGTACTGTAAATTTTAAGGTAAATAAATCCTGGCATCAATTCTGCAACAAATTACCCGTAAAATTTACAGTATACTGTAAATAATGTACTCAAAAAAACGCTTAAAAACATATATAGTTGGTGATTATTACAGAGATTGTGAATGTGTGGGAGATAAAAAGAATGACGAACACCCTAAATTAGTAGGCCTATCACAAAACTGTCCACACTTGCATATACTGTAAAAGTACAGGTTGTTGTAAAACTGTAATGCATCAAATGTAAATATACAGAAATTTGAAAGAAAACCTGGTAAAATCTATATTTTTAATTACGGGGTTTTGTTTGGCAGATTGCCTGCCAGGATTTTCCCTGTAAAATTACAGTATTTTCCTGTATATTTTTGTAGTATATAATGGTATAATTGAAAATTCATAGTAGTGTATAATGATGTGTTACTACTATTAACCAGTCTTCACGTTTAGATTTTGTCATAATATGCCTGGAAAATGGACACAAATTGTTAACCTTTAACTTTATTTAAAAAAAAAAAAAAAAAAAAAATATTTTTAAAAAAGCTTTTTTTATACCGTATTTTCCTGTAAATTGCACTGTATTTTTTTAGTCAGTGTACTGGCTAAATTTGGTAAATTATGGGAGCAATGGCTTCAATCAATGTTGAGGTATTATGCATTAGTCCCCGAGTGGTCATTTTTAAACCACATTGTTGCCAAGCTGATGGCTGTATTCTGACTCCTAAAGCTTTGCTACAAAAATCCTAACAATAGGCATAATTTAAACAAAAATACTTCTTTTTTTATAATTTTGTATTAGAGTAAATACTAAATTACAAAAGAGAACTTGGTTACCAATGAGATCTTTAAAAAAAAACGGGGTCATTGGATATCAGGAATGGCAAAAAGGGAGGTGGCGTTCCAATTATGCCTTAAATACTGCATTTTAAAATTTAACCATTAATAATAATTGGCCAATAGACACTACGCACAGGTGTCTAACTTGTGCTTCCGGTTTTGGTCATACTAGTTCATATTTATTTCATCATACAACTATTCATTGGCCCATAATATTACAATAATGATAAAATATCTGGCATCAATACACATGAAAGTATCCCTTACATATCTACTAATAATATTTTAAGCTGACATAACTTCCTCCCCCAATTTTTCTAAGGGTTACATTTTGAACTAATTCATTGTCGCAGTACTACATTTAAATTGAACAGATTTTTAAGAAAAGCATGGATTTTTATGAAATTTTAGATTTCAAGTAAAATTGTTAAAGTACCAATGAATCAATAAACAGGTGTGAATCCTCTTAGTTTAGGTCATGAACGTTCTTCTTCCAAATTTGTTATTACTACACCTTCACAAAGATATAACTTCAAGAAAATCGTTCTGTTGTGTCCTTACACATTTGGGTCTGGTTAAAAGATACCAGGCAAATAGGTTTCTGTCGAGCAAGGCCTTTCATGTCACTAAGCTATTTTAATTTGCATTATTCCTATGTACAAAAGAAAATGCCACTATATTCAAACACAGTCCACTTAGTTTACAAGTTTCATTATTTATCACAAAAACTGCACAGGTAGAGATAACACAAATAACAAGGCCAAAGTTTTGATTTGTGCTGATCACAAAATGTTTTTAGAATGCGACTGTAGGCTCAAATCATTGCACGGTTATTATTTCCTAATTGGCCTATTTGTCATTTAAAAAATAAAAAACTAAATATCGTGTTGCATGAAAAATAATGCTACTATCATAAAATTAATATTGTATTTTCCAGTTTCTTCTGCTAAAAGCGGATTTAAAGTGCAAGATTAAGGATTTCACATATCAGGTTGTCCCTTAAAAAATCGAAAGTACTGATTTTTGGTCTGATTGTAAAGCTTCCATAAAAATTCCATCTGAATGATTCAGCTGAGAAACTGCTTTCTTTGGTACAAATTGTGAAATGTTCTACTTTCTTCTAGGAGTCAATACAAAATTCAGCCTAAGTTTTATATTGAAATATAGCAAATCAAAAGTAACCTTTTTTCTCTCTTTTAAGACATTCTGTTCTGTAGTCCTACTCCCAGGTAAAAAATCTATTGAGTGTCATCCTATATAAATTAATCCTTATGACAAGATATTTCGGTGCTCAAAATCTCTCGTTTGCCCTTTAATACTATGAAAATGATTTTACTAACAACCTGTTCATAACTGGTTTTAATTCAAATAAGATCATTGCCAAAACACCAGCAGACCAGGGTTAGTTGCCATGCCATGGCAATTGCTATTGCCAATAGCAATGCCATGCATGGCACCATAATTGGTCTAGCCCTAGCACGTAACATGATATCATGGCCTATACTTGTCTTGTCGAGTATGAAGTGACGAACGCGCGAGTATACCGAGTGCCGTCTTTCAGTTGTAGTGCGTCTGTACTTTGCGTACGCGCGCGCTGAAAGTCGGTGCAATGTTAACGCCCGCGTCGCTACTTCATACTCGAGCTGGACAGAGTATAGTTGGTATGGCCATGGTAATGGACATTGAAAGAACCAATGGACAGACTACAGTTAGAAAAGATGGAGGACATTGCTGACCTCTGTCTCGAATACGATCATGTTGCCAGGATTGCTGGGTACTAATACCTGTTTAGTCCATGGTAGTGGGCATTGGATTGTGGCCTGGTTGTTGATGCAGCTCATTGGATTGGCAGAGACTGCTGAAATGGCAGGTTGTGTTGCATCTCCAGTTGCGGTTGAGGGTTTGCTGCATCAATGATGCTGTACGAGCACTCCCATCATACGTTTGGTGTTGTCGTTCACTCGTTTGCGTATATGTAACTCTTGATGGGTTGCGGTGACCAGAAAGGCGGCCTGTTGTTTTGGATTCAAACCCACTGTGAATCAGATTGGTGATAGCTGTCGCTCTAAGACAGTGGTTTGTGTACCTCTTGGAGAGATTGGCTTCCACAGATACCTCCCCAAAACAAAAATCATCCCTTGAAGCCGTTTGATCCCCAGTGGAACAGGAGAATACCACTGACCATCACTAGCACCTTGGATCGGTCTCTGGATGTAAGGAAAGTGGTGTCATGATCTTGGATTAAGCTTGCTCAGATATAGCTGGAAGGCTTCAACTGGACACAAGGGTCCTCCTGTGTCGTACTTCTTTGTTTGATCATTCGTATCCTTTGAACCCACCCGGTGATTTTTGCTTGCCTCGTTGTATTTCAGCTGTACAAACTTCTTTCCCCAACTGGCGTCCCTGATTACCTTCAAAAGAGTCTTTCCCTTTAGATCTCTCACACCCTCCCTCGCATCCACGTCTACAGAGGTAAAACTGTAATGAAACCATAACAGATCTTTCAGGTGCCTGGTGTGTCAGTGGAAAGGATACCGCTGGACCTAAGCTGCTGGAGTATCATCCTGGCTGATAGGAGATAAGCTTTGGTGTCTTATCTTTTTCCCTCCTCGCTTCATGGTCTTCAAACTCCCCCTAGCACTTTGTTGGCTGCCTTAAACCTCAGCAGCACGCATAAATTAACTTGGCATGCCAATGGAGCTGAGTCATGTGACTGTGTATTGCTGACCGTAGACCCGCAAGGCCAGTCTTTGAATACTCCCTCTTGCCCATCTTGTTTTCTGACTTCTCCTAAAATCTGCGAAGAAGCTAGGCGAGCTCTGCCACAGGAGGCACTTCAACTTCTCGTCAATAGGGCGGCTTGCACGGCAGTCAATAGGGTTATCTTGGCCAGACCTGCCTCCAGAAACAACCCAGCATGCAGAAAATACAAGGAATCACCTGTAATAATATCTGAAATTTTTCAGGTGAACCAGGTGCTGCATTGTATTCTTCCATGCTTGATGATCTGGAGGACAAACAAAAGTCCATTTAATAATTTACCTTCCTGCAAGGGCCCTAACTGCAGATTTTACACCATTCCTGTATATTTAAAAAAAAAGAAAAAGTTTTTTAATTTTTTATAGGTTTTTTTTTTTTTTTTTTTGTTTTTTTATTTAAGGTATGCCTATACAGTAAAGAGTTTCAGCAAGCTAAAGGTCTAACAATCATGCTGTTCATTATCCATAGAATCTCACGTCAATCGCTCGGGCCTTATCCCGACACGTTAACTTTTCTCGTTTCTGAATTATGTTTTTAATCCCTCCTGGTTTTAACTCTTTTTTTTTTTTAACATACACCATACAAATTGTATAACATTCACTGTGTGCATTTTGTACGTTTTCTCTTTTAGACCAGGATTTTTTTAGTTTTAAATTTAATTCAAAATGTTTCAGTTTTACTATTATATGCGTTTTAATCTTTGTGTATTTGTCGTTTGTTTGTTTTCGTATTTTATTTATTTTGTTTATTCATTTTGTTGACGTTTTTCCTCGGGCATGTCGGGAGTCTTTGTATGCACTCCCTGGTGTTTGAGGGCGTGACGGTGGTGGGTCGGTCAAATAGCATGTGACTGTTCTGGAGGCCATGTAAATATAGTCCCCCTGATTAAAATTGCATTTTGTAAAACACTGAAAACACGGCTTACTAATAGATCATATCTAACCTTTGAAACGTCTCACACCCCAGTTGGTAGAGGATTTTGTGGTCTTCTTCTCGTATTTCGCCGCCTCAATGTTTTGAGATCGGCCTCGGATAAGGGACGGGAACACTGATTGGCACTGCTGCTGTTGTTACCGGGACTGTGGCCGTGGTCGGTACCGGCGCTTGGTTTTCGTTTTCGACGGCGTTTCGGGCACTCCACAGACGGTATCTGAAATGCTTTCCCCATTCTATCTCATCTATATATGGTCAAGGGAGGTCAATCCAAACACTATCAAGTAATCCATGTCGAAATCAAGGCACTTCATCGGCGATATCCATAATGTCAGCATCACTATTTCCGTATATTCTATAGAACACGAATTGCATGCGATGTTGCAGACACAATTGACCTGCCTTATTCTGCAAAATACCGATTACTTTGAGATATTGTTTATTTAATACGATGTTAATTATTGAAATTACTAAGGTACTTCAATTTGTTTAAAATATGAGTACTACTTAAAATTACGAGGGGATTTTAAGAAACCACTCATGATAATTTTGTTTACTTAAAAGTACTATGACATGCCATTTACAATTAGATGCCGGCAAAGAAACAAATCCGTTTAAAATGTAGTTTCCGAGCAGCTTTGAAATATTTGAAGGTTGCCGCGCAGAATTGCCAGCAGGCGCAGTATATGCGCACTATCCACTACGGCTATCCACGATCAGTCTCATCGTGGATAGAGCAAAATCCAATCACATTGCTTGTTACATACCAACCACGCTCACTGCATAGAATAATGAATATTCTCAATCAACACCAGGGGAAGTGAAAGTGAACTATGAGGTTCAGCTAGAGGCTGACGTTGAAAATGTAGCTGACTTTTACGACACCCTTTTGAGTGAACAGTCTCTGATACTTAGGTATATTTTTACATGTTTATAATACTACCATTTGACATATCACAGTACACGTGAAGGGCGATACTCAAACCCCTTGCCCAGTTCCCCGTCAAAATCGATTTGTATTCACCGTCTGGAGTCCGGCGAGTTTCAGTTCATGGCATGAATCGCAGCACTGGAACGCGTCTTGCTATAACAACAACTGCAAATGGCATAACAAATATCACAAAAGTTGAAATAATTATATATAAAAAAAATAAAAAATTCTTTTAAAAAAACAAACTTAAAGCGAGTTTAGGCTCACTAAAATACCAAATTTATCTCAGAAGTAGAAAGTCCTTCTCTCAAATAGAAATATTCAGCCATATCCATCGAAAGGCAATCCTATACTTGGCCGGCAACTTCTACCCAGTGGCGGTGCCAGGGGTGGCAGAGTCGGCCGCCCCCCTGAGAGTTTTCAAATTTAGGAAAAAATGACCAGGGGTTTTTTACGCAATAAACTGCGCAAAAATTAAGGGGGGTTTACCCAAAATAGTTCATTTTTTTTTTTTTTTGTAGCTCTACGCCCCATGATGTGTTTCGCCCCTCCTTTGATTTTACCCTGGCGCCCTCCCTGGTTCTAACCCTAATCCAACCCTACCCACCCTAGCCCTAGCTTCCCCACACTGCAACAATTTAACAGAATAAATCGAAGTGTCTTAAACACCATTCTGGCACCTCTCGCAAAAGAAAAAAGATAATGTTAATGGGAATATCAATATCATTTTTTTCACCTGAAAATCGAACTACTTTAAGCATAACAGCATTTTGAAGAGGCGCCCCACCATTTTTCAAAATGGACTTTTTTGCACAGTTATGTTGAATAATTGTCTCAGGAAACTCATCCCTGCGAGCGATAATGCTAAAATGCGTATTTTCAAAAATAGCGATTTTGTAATTAAATGGATCCCAGATGTAGAATGCTAAGTTTATGTCCGTCCATGATGAAATAATGCCGACCCATCAAGAAAATTCCCTCAGCTTGACTTGCTTGAACCAATAAACAACTTATGGATGAGTGTATAGATACGTGCATGGCGGCTATTTCCCGCTAATTTCATACTGAAGGCCGTTTCGCAGCCACGCCGTTGAATTATTATCGGAGATCTCCGATATGAAATTATTCTAAGCTACAAAACCTGCCTTCGTTGCGACCCAGACATTTTTAATCTTAACCATTCACAGGTATAGTTTACTAGTCGTTTAAATACCAATACAACCGGTAAAATCTCATTTTGTTTTGAAAATTGGGGGCGCTCTTCACAAAAATGTGCTGTATTGCTTTAAATTATCTGATCTCTTTAGATCCATGAATGGCCGCCAAAAGTCCTCGCAAAAGTACGTTCTTTGCCTTAACCATCGCCTACCCAGACCCTTTGACCACTACCGTAACACCCTCCCGAAAGTCGTATGGTCAAACTTTTTTTCCCCTTGGAAATAAGGTGAAACTGACTTCGAACCATGGTCGTTTCCCTCCATTTGGGCATTTGCAAACTCTGCTATCGGGGTTTCAGTTTTTCAATATCTCCTATTGTGACTTTGGCATTTCTGAAGTTCTCGCTGTTCTCGAATTATAAAGCTTTGTCAATATAAGTCTGAAGACGGCTGCGAATTGGGTTCCAGATTATTGTCCTTCGCTCTATCCTTTTTCATATAACGTCCAGCCCACCTTAAACAAAATCGATAGGAATTGCTATTGTGATATTGAAGCGGGACAATGAATTTGTGAGGGAAGATAATGGAAAAGATGAACACTATTTCATTTCTTGTAGTTCCATAATTAGTGGTTCAAGTTCCAAAACAATTTAGTTCACAACAAGTTCTGAACACTGCCAAAGGTTTCATTTTAGTCACTGCCTTAAAAGTTTAAGTTAGAGAGTTTAAATAATAACTCTTAATTGACACGCTTTCACAAAAGCGCGGACCAAGTCCCAGAGCACTTAGAAGAGAGAAAGAGAGGAGAGAGAGAGAGAGATCTTTGATGGACAAAATGAAGTAGAATGCTTACATTACTGTATACATCACTTTATTAAAGCTTGTTTTATCAGCATTTCAAATCTGTACATTCTCACATGGAAAAACTCCGACTCTTATCGGGATTCGTGGGAGGCTCCTACGTTGACCTGTCCGCGTGAATTCTATCACCACACCACCAAAATCCTTTAGCAATAAATCCACATGCAATACTTCAGAGGTAGCCCGTCTCAAAGATCAGAAGTAAGCACTTGATACTATGTTGCCTAACTTGTACGAGACGTCAGGCCTACTACTGTAGTAGTTAGTTTTGTTGTTTACAACTATCATTCTTAACCACCCTTGCAATCAATAACATCCTGTGAAGTTCTATATTAGGACGTATGTGGTGAACAAAAGTCGACACTGAACCAGTAATTATTTCCGCTTTGTCTCATATGTGTAACTTTTCCGCTGCCGAGTATATATTATCTAGTCATTGGCTGTTCCATGAAGCTCACAACACACAGGCTTAGTTTTGAGACACAAACGCTTCTACTTTCTGTATATGTAAAGGACAAGCGTAACAAATGAAAATTCCGATGACATTTATAACCACCTTGCAAATGGAAAGCAATTTAAAAGAAATACAACTTTGCGAACCAACGAAAATCTAACTTAACAATGTTCTTAAGACTATTATCCAAGAAATGTCTTTCGACATATTTAGATCTTTTTGATAAAAAACAGTGGTTGAAGCCGATCTATGTACACCAACAGCTGTGACAAAGGGGAGGTCATTCAGTACTAGTATGCAATTCCTTTTCTTTTTCCTTTTTTGAAGGGAGGTCATCTGGTATGATGGTACAGCACATGTAAAAAAATACTGTAATTTTAAGGTAAAATCCTGGCAGCAATTCTACCAACAAATTACAGTACAAATTTACAGTATACTGTAAACATTAATGTACTCAAACGCTTAAAACATATAATTTGGTGAGTTATACACAATTGTGAATGTGTAGAATAAAAAAGCCCTGACGAACACCATAACTTAATAGTCCTATCCACAAACTGTCACATTGCATATACTTACTGTATAAATTTACAGTTTGTTGTAAAATGTATTACATCAATTGTAACTATTACAGTAAATTTGAAAGAAAACACTGTAAAAGCTATATTTTTACGGGGTTTGTTGGCAGAATTGCTGGCCCAGATTTTCCTGTAAATTTACAGTTTTTCCCCTGAATATTTTAGTATCTTAATGGTATAATTGATGGTGTATAATGAGTTTGTTACTCATTAAATTTTCGAATAAAGTCTTCACTTTTAATTTTGTCCATAATAGGCCGGAAAATTGGACCTAAAATTTACATTATTTTCTGTATTTCCAAATTGCAGCCAAATACTGTAATTTTAAAGCTTTCTTACAGTATTTTTCTGTAAATTGCACTGGATTTTTTAGCAGTGTTACTGCTTAAATTGGTAAATTAATATGGGAGCAATGGCTCAATCAATGTTGATTAGTATGCAGCGTCAGCCGCATGCATTTTTAAACAACAGTGTTGCCAAGCTGATGGCTGTATTCTGACTCCTAAAGCTTTGCTACAAAAATCCTACAAGAAGCACATATTTTGAAACAATAGAGTCAGTAGGTATGCAAAAAGAGGGTGAATACTAAATGAAAAAAGAGATACGTGGTTACCAGATGAGATCTTTAAAAGAAAACGGGGTCCATTGATATCAGGATGGGCAAAAAAGGCAGGTGGCTTTCCAATTATGCTTAAAAATACTCATAGTTTAATTTACCAATAATAATAATGCCATAGACAGGCTACGCACAGGTGCTAACTTTGTTCCGGGTTTTGGTTCATATAGTTCATTCATATTTATTTCATCATACAACTAGTCTTGGCTGCATAATCTTAGTAATAATGTATACAATATCTGGCCTCATAATACACATGAAAGAATCTACAATATTTTGCATCAAAAACATGTTCATGATAGGAACACACTCACATTAACAAAATAATGTGTTAAAAGTTAAAGGAAATATAATATAAACAAATAATTAAATCATATAGTTGAAAGGTGGCATTTCGTGATTCTAGAACCCATCATTTGTTGTCTATGGGTAACTATATCTCCCCGAAAAAATCCTGTTCTAATTCAGTTGATTCTGAAGGCGCGTTTCGATGTTATTCGCAAATGTGCATCACGCGACCCCATAATTACAATTTTTTTTTTTTTTTTTTTTTTTCAATATGCGCTCTGATTTCGCTTGGGTTTTGACCTACTTTGAAATATCAGTGTTGCAGAAAATATTCGTGCCATTTAATCCTCTAAAATGTTCATGTGTGAGAGCTTAGGAAATGATGTAATTTACTGCCATATGGATATGTACTCGAAACAAACGATAGGCCTATCGAAAACCTGAACGTATACATTGACAAAGAGATATTAATGTTCGAAAGACTAGAAATACATAGCGATACAGTGATCACACACTGCTCGCCGTCGTGAGCGGTATACCCCAAACCGACGGAACGCAACAAACATGAACCTGGCGACAGGTGAGGGTGGCCAAGAAAATCCCAAAAACTTCCAATGAATTAAGCAATTTTTCTAAAAAAAAACGAAATCTTGCGAAATTTGTATATGTTTTGTCAAGAAAATCTTCTTATTCCAAACTGTTTGGAGCGAGAATCAACTCACTGTAAGGTTTATTTCTGATTTTTTTTTGTATGAATAACAACCGCGGACGTGCTCTTTGTATGCTCTAAAATGTGTGATAGCTTATGGATATTGTGTGTTACAGTTAAATGGATAATATACTCAATAAGATAGGCCTAACGAACCTAAAGTGTATTTAGAAAAAAGATGGGTTCATACAAAGTAGAAATTACAAGGCGATGAGTCGAAACATGAACCATTAATTAATTGTCCCTTGTCTCATATGTGTAACTTTTTCCCTCTCCGAGTATATATTATCCTAGTCATGTCTGTTCCTGAAGTCCACAAACACAAAGGCTTAGTTTGGAGACACAAACGCTCTACTTATTATATGTAAAAGGACATCGTAACCAATGAAATTCCGATGACATTTTATAAAACCTTGAAATGGAAGCATTTAAAAGGAAACAGCGTTGCAACAAACGAAAATATACTTAAACAATGTTCTATTAAGACTATTATATCCAAGAAATGTCTTTCGACATAATTATCTTTTGATAAGTGGGTTGAACCGTCTAGGTACACCAACAGCTGTGACAAATGTGGGTTCATTCCAGTACCTAGTACAATTCCCTTTTCTTTTTCTTTTTTTTGAAGGGAGGGTCATCTGGTAGGGTACACTGTAAAAAAAATACTACTGTAAATTTTAAGGTAAAGCGTCCTGGCGCAATTCCTAACCAACAATTACCGTAAAATTTAACAGTATACTGTAAAATTAATGTAAAAACGCTTCAAACATATCTATTTGGTGAGTATTACAAGATTGTGAATGTGTGGAGAATAAAAAAGCACTGGGACGAACCCCTAACTTAGTAGGGGCCATCCACAAAAATGTCACATTGCATCTACTGTAAAATTTACAGTTTGTTGTAAAATGTAGTACATCAAATTTTGTAAATATACAGTAAATTGAAAGAAAACCTGTAAAGCTTATATTTTTACGGGGTTTTGGGGGGGGTTGGCCGAATTGCTGCCAGGATTTTCCCTGTAAATTTTAACAGTATTTTTTCCCTGTAACTTTATAAGTATACTTAATGGTATAATTGATGTGTTAATGATGTTTGGTTACTCATTAAATTTTCGAATAAATCCTTCACGTTTTAGATTTTGGTCATAATAGGCCTGGAAAATTGGACATAAATTTACAGTATTTTCCTGTATTTCCCAAATTACAAGCCCAATCTGTAATTTTTAAAAGCTTTTCTTTCTTACAGTATTTTCCTGTAAATTGCACTGTAATTTTTTAACAGGTAACTGGCTAAATTGGTAAATTATGGGGAGCAATGGCTCAATCAATGTTGAGGTAGTATGCGTATGTCAGCCCATGTCATTTTTAAAACAACAGTGTTTGCCAAGCTGATGGCTGTATTCTGACTCCTAAAGCTTTGCTACAAAAATCGCCTACAAGAAGCACATATTTTGAAAAGTCAAAAATATCAATTAGGTATGCATAAAGAGGGTGATACTAAATGAAAAAGAGTACTTGGTTCCCAATGAAGATTTCCTTTAAAAGAAACGGGGTCTTGGAATCAGATGGGCAAAAATGGAGGTGGCGTTCGCAATTATGCCTTAAATACTCTATTTTAAAATTTATCCATATAATAATGGCCAATAGACAGCTACGCACAGGTGCCTAACTTGTGCTTTTTCCCGGGGTTTTGTTCATATAGTTCATATTTATTCATCATACAACTAGTCATTGGCTTATAATATTAATTACAATAATGATATCAATATCTGGCATCATATACACCTGAAAGTATCTTCTTAGTCGCATTTGGGCAAATCAAAAACTTTTAATGAAGGGAAACACATCAAATTAACAAAATATGTGATGAAAAGTTAAAAGGAAATATAATATAAAAAACAAATAATGAAATCATAATAGTTGAGGTGGCATTTCCGTGATTCTAGGACTCATTTGTTTGTCTTGGTACTAAATATCCCTAAAAAATGCCGGTTACTAAATGTCAGTTGATTCGAAGGCGCGTTTCGGTTTTCGCAAATGTTTTGCATCACGCTACCCCCTATAAATTACAATTTTTTTCAGAGCCCGCTCTATTCGCTTTGGGCTTGACATCTACTTTTGAAATATCAGTGTTGCAGAAATATTCGTGCATTTAATATCCTCTAAATGTACATGTTGATAGCTTATGAAATGATTGTAATTTACGTCATATGGATATGTACCCTAGATAGGCCTCCTAGCGAAAACCGAACCGACTTTGGAACAAAGAGATATTAATGTTCAAAGAACTATAATAACCAGCTATCACACAGTGATCACACTTTCTGGCCGTCGTGGAGCGGTATACACCAAACACGGATCGGTAACGCAACAAACATGAACCTGGCGACAGGGAGGGGGGCCAAGAATCCCAATTTAGACATCGCCATGGTTTAAAACGTAAAAACGAAATCTTGCTGAAATTTGGGATAAGTTTGTCAAGGAAATCTTCTTATTTTCCAAACTGTTGGAGGTCTGGAAGAAAATCAACATCCACTTAAGGGTTATTTCTTATTTTTTTTGTATGAAATAACAACGAGGACGTGCTCTTGTATGCTCTAAAATGTGTGATAGCTTATGGATAGAAGTGTGTTACGTCATAAGGATATATCTCAATAAGATTGATGCCTTACGAAACCTGAAAGTGTATTTAGAAAAAAAGATATTTCGATAAGGAGAAATACAAGTCACAAGGCGTTGAGCGGAATTGCAGAAAATGGTTTCTAGAGGCTTGGTGATTAACAGTTTTCTTTAAATCGTTATATGAGTGTATTTATCAGACGGCTATTTAAACATGTTTTGACACCGCGCTCAAAATTTCTTTAAAAAGAAGGGCGCAAAGGAATATCGCATATAAATGATTTGGGCTCAAGGGTACATAGATGCTTGTAGACGCAGTCCAGGGCATTTCAATAGCTACCCTTATTAATATTTCTTTTTTTGACAATAAATAAAAAAAGGAAAAAAAATAAAAAAAATAAAAAATTTGTATAATTTGAATTTAAAAGCATTTCTACAGTGATTGTTCAACCAGAAAATCGAAAAAATCGTCAAAAATCAGATTTTGCATGTTCAATAACAAGTTTAAGGTATACTAAACTAATATACCTCACAAGTTATAGGACAAAAGCAACCTAATAAGTTTTCTTTAAATCGTTATATGAGTGTATTGAATCATTGGTTGTTTAAACGGGCTTGACATACCAGGCGCTCACAAAATTTCTTTTAAAAGAAAGGGCGAGCTAAAGAGGAACTATCCATATAAATGATTTGCGAAGGATATACAGTAAGATGATGTAGACTCAGTCGGGGCAATTTCAATGTTATCACATATTATATTTCTTTATTGACAATAGTTCGATTTTTGTTTTAATAAAAACGGTTGAAAGTTGTATGAATTTGATTAAAAGCACTATCAGTGAATTTGTCAACCAGAAAATCGAAGAAAAAATCGATCGTCAAAATCATATTTGGCTGGTTCAATAACAAGTTTAGTAGACTAAAATAATATACCCACAATGTTATAGAGGACCAAAGCAAACCTATAATGAATCACAAGACACTTAATTACAACACGTAAAGGCCTTGATTTATATAAGCCAAATTATGTATTTCTTTCTCTCGCGACCAATCCGAAACATGTTTTTATTGTAGAAATATAACTGCTATAGCCTATAAGTTAGCACCTACCCCGGGGTATAACCATATTCATAAACCTTTCAATTGGTGGAATTTTTTTTTTGTTTTTAAATCTTGAGACTCACTATCTTGGGTGGTCCAAACAACAAACCTGCAAAACTAAAAAGTAAGTTTTTGATATGGAAGCCAATGACACAAGACAGCTATCAAATAGACGGCAAATTTTTGTACATTTGTTGGCGATATTTTACATACACGCAGGCGCGCATTACTAAAAAGTAGGAGGACGCATCATTCCTAAACAGCGACATAGTAGTTTGGCTGCAAGAAACTTCTTAATAGAAGCTTTAACATGTCCTTTTTTCACTGTATGGTTATAGGTAGCCCCATAATTCAGCACCATAAAGTAAAGTGGATAGTAGGGTTATAAAACGAGAATCCATTTTTTAGAAATTTAGAAATTTTGGGGAAGAAGGTTTTGAAGATGTTTTATATATATGTTTGAAGGTTGCTGCAATCAGATTTTTATTTGGGTCTAACCTCTGGGAACAATGGGGGAACTTTGCAAAATAAGGTTCTATTGGGTGTTTAAATTACACCGATGTATCTTTGTCTCATTATATGGCTTAAAAAAGGGTATAGTTTTTATAGGTTCCGACCTTTAGTTAAACGGCTACAGCCCTGTTAAGGTTCAAGGTTATTCTGGGGGAAAAAAACCCAATGCTCAGATTTTGTTGAAAGCGGTGTCAAATTATTGCCCTGGTCATACTGAAGCAGAAAATTTATTTCAATTCTTTGGGTGACAGCTCTGTGTACAATTTGAGGTCAAGTTTTGGTGACCCCTATAGACCCCTGTAGACCCTTGAATTTTGCCCATGAATTACGAAACCAAATGCCATTGTAATACAGGGTGTCCAAAAAAAAGTGGTGCAAGCAGATATACTCCGATTTCTCAAAAACTGCTGAAGCTGTGAATTTCATTTTCATGGAGGACATTAATTATACTCCTTGGTATAAACTGCAAATCACATGACAATCCGCCTACGCAAACTATAGATATAAACGATTATTAAACACTATCTGTTTTTCATCCATTCCAATGGGATTTACACAGTTAGTGATTATCGGTATATCAGATAGATTCGTGGTTCATAACCTCAGAAGGTGATATGCTACTCAATAAATACAGTGCTGTATCTTACAAAATATCTAATAATAATATTTTAAGCTGACAATACTCATTCTAAAGGGTTACATGTTGAAATATTCATTGTCGGCAGTAATACATGTAAATTGAACAGATTTTAAGAAAGCAATGGATGTTTATGAAATTTTAGATTCAAGTCAATTGTTAAAGTAGCAAAATGAATCAATAAACAGGTGTGATCCTCTTAGTTTAGGTCAATGAACGTTCTTCCAAATTTTGTTATTTATAAAACCTTCACAAAGATATGAAACTTCAAGAAAATCGTATCTGTTGTGTCATTACACATTTGGGTCTGGTTAAAAGATACCAGGCAAATAGGTTTCTGTCGAGCAAAGGACTTTCATGTCACTAAGCTATTTTAATTTCATTTTTTGTAAAAAGAATGCCACTATAATATTCAAACACATGTGCCACTTAGTTTACAAGTTTATATATTTATCACAAAAACTGCACAGGTAGGGATAACAAAATAGACACAAGGCAAAGTTTTGATTTGTGATGATCACAATTGTTTAGAATGCGACTGTAGGCTCAATCATTGCACGTTTATTATTTCTAATGCCTATTTGTCATTTAAAAAATAAAAAAAAAATAATATCGTGTGCATTTTGTATTTTATCAGTTGTAAATGGTATGACATGAATACAGCAGCCTAGTACATTCAATGCATTGGAAATCGTTCACCCGACAGCTAGAACGGACAAATGACTGTAACTGTGTAAATCCGTCATTGAAGGGTGAAAACCAGATTGGCCTTTAATACCTCCGTTATATCTCTGGGTTTGCGTAACCGATTGACATGTGATTTGGCACAATTGATAAAAAGAATAAATTATATCCACCACGAAAATGAAATACACAGCTTTCAGCAGTTTGTGAGAAATCGGAGTTTACCCTTCTTGCCCCACTTTTTGGACACCCTGTATAAGGCAAGAGGAACAATTTGAGACACCACTCAACGAAGCGGAGCACTGAGTAACGTTTCGGCCCGCATGACCTTGAACCTTAATAGGGCTTTACCTGTTTAAACTAAAGGTCGGAACCTAGACACTATACTTTTTTTAACCTTTTATGAGACAAATACATTGGTGTACATTTAAACACAATTTGACTTGATTCATATTTATAATACCCCTGGTACTAATTTTACCCCTAATGTTAACAAAGTTCCCCACATTTCCCAGAGGTTGGACCCAAAAATTCTGATTCCGCACCTTAAACTATAGAAAAACATCTTCAAGACCTTCTTCCCCAAACTTTCTAGAATGGGATTCTCGATTTACCACCTACTAGGATGGCGATTGGTGTAGTGGCTAGTCGCTTACCTTTCAATCAATGCGGCCTGGGTTCCGATTCCCCAGTCGGGCAGTGTCGTATGTGATTTGGTGGCCGATCCATACTCGTCCTCGCAGTTTTCCTCTGAGCACTTTTCGGTTTCCTCCTGCCATCTACAATCGGACTTCTTCCCATAATCTTTCCCCCCGCGTCTGGAGTCGTCCCATTTGACTTTAAGCATATTGCAATATTGGGTCTGCCTGCAAATGTCCAATGTATAAATAAAGAAATTTTAATAATACAGTGATAACGATGAATCATGATTTTGGAAATGAAATGGAGACCGCCGACTTTAAATACACGCCTCTGATTGCAGCAAGTGTTTTTTTTTTTCACATTACTGAGCTAAGATTGATGATTCTATCTTTTGCCCCACGAGTTACCTGTGACACACATGAAACCACGATATTTGTATTGACTCCCACATTCAATTTCATTACCATTCAAAAACCATCTTTCATTACGCCTCTTCAACAGAGATTTAAACCCCATTACTCTATATTGGATTGCCATATCTTTCAGTATGGAATAACGAATAGAAAATGCCAACGTTTTGGGGCACATAACAAGCCTACGGAGTTGACAAGCAAAAAAAAATTCAAAAAAAAAAAAAAAAAAAAAAAAAGAAAAATTTTTTAAAAATTAAAACAAAACAAAAAACAACAGCCAAATTTACGCTCCCCTCCCCCTCCTCCTCCCAACCCTTACCCCCCACTCACAAAATAAATAATTTGCTGATGGCATTACATGAGTTTATCATAACAGGAGCATGCCAAATTTGAAACATACTGTTTTGATTTTGATTACATGAAAGTATTATCCAATGGATAGTAGTGGAGAATAATTTAAATAACAGCTTTGTCTCTTGGAACAGAGTCAAAAGCCTTCGAAAATCACCAGATAAACAATAACATTTACCTCCTTTTTACTGATGAGCAGTTTTTGAATATACTATGTAATTGACAACTTCATGAGTCAATGGCGGAATACCCTTAACGGAAACCAGCTTGACTTTCAGGAATTATATTATTTACTACTCACAACCGTTTTATTTTAAATACCTTTAAGAGTTTTTGCTAATATTACAATAATATACCTTCTATAATTTCCAAGATCAGACGTATCACACCCTTTTTGTGTAAGGAGATAATCATACCAACCGGCCCATGTCCCTTTTTAGGAAGTTAATCAGAATTTAAAATGAGTTGATAATCTTGTAAGAACTGGTAACAGGCCAAGGGTTTCATAAGTGTTTACCAAATTAGAAGGAATGTCAATTAATAACCACACGCTTTGTTTTTTTTTTTTTTCAATGCACCAACCATACCCATGGTTTGGTCTTCAGTTGTTCAGTAATAATGGCCTTCGCGCATTGAGACCAACATTGTTGTGTTTGCGCTATATAAATGTGGTACTAATTATTATTATATTAGTTGGATCATATTTAGTACCTTGCAATGATCAGGACTTCGTCAGAATATCATTAATATTCTTAAAACACTTTTAAAGGGACATATCTTGAATAGAGATGGCTTTTTTAATTTGTCATCCTTTTCAGATGTTTATTCAACAGCCCAAAATAATTTTTGATTCCTTACACTCATTTCATGAGGTTACTTTTGAGAGTATTTTTGGTAAATGCATTTCTTTGTTTTCAAAGCTGCTTTTAAAACTTTTTCTATTAGGTACTCATTAGAGGGGATCATTCCTAAGCAAACTTTGCGGAAAAACGCAAACTTTGATTTTATTAGCTTAACCAATTGAACATTCATGATCAAACCAAACTGGCCAAACTCTCTACCTTTTGTATTTTTTGACACCATGCAATTACCACTTCCTGTAGTATTTCCAAGAAATCACCTTTCAACAGTATGGATCGATAACATTGATCCAATAATCATATTTTTGATACAAACAGGGCGTTTGTTATTTCAGAGAGTCATCTTTGAATAAGGTGTGGAGTGTACTCATTTTTCCAATTTATATCATTTTAATCATCGAAACAAACCAGTACTCTCATAACACAATAATCAAGGTATTTCAATTGCCACTGATGAAAAGGTGTGCGGAAGCACTTTTGCCGGATATCAACACAAAAGTCACGAATTAGATGAAATAAACGAGAAGATGTTAACAATAATCATGCGACTCTAAGTCTTGATGAGTGATGAAGGTAAAATAACACCTTATCGCTGCTTTTCTACATTGCATTATTTGAATACACAAAGTCTTACACAAGTGCAACAACATTCTAACCAAAACTATTAACAACCTTATCGCGTGAACTTCCGTACTCTAAACTCATCATGAAGCCGATAATTGTCAATTACAACAATCAATCATACCTTAGTGGCCGCTCATTTAGAGTCTTCATGGGTGAACTTTTTTTCTGCATCCTCATAAAATATGTTTTGGCTGCCATAATCTTGCCTTTTCATTAAGACTTTTAGCTTCGTCCGCATAGTCCGATTCCAGACAACGGTTTTTTTAAAAAAAAACGAGGCGAATATCCATCCTGCAGCTATGATCATGTACATTCGTTTCGTTTATCTTCTTAATGTCTTGCGGTAATCGAGATACAACAGATAGCATCGTTCTACGCGTATTGTTTAAAAGCGAATAAGCTTCCATCACACTGAGTCTGACTGACACATATCGTTATTCCGCAGGCCGATCTCCCCTAACGGCCATTCGCCTTGAATATATACAGGTCGGATACGGAGAGGTAATGCCACCATAGATCCCAACAGCCAATTTAGATCAGCACTCGCTCGCTTTCTTCTTTCCCAATATTGGTAATGTTCCAAAAGCTGATTGTTCCAATTTCTATCGTAGCGGTGGAGAATCAATGTGCCATACTAGCGCATAACCTATATTCAGCTCGACGTCGCTATATATTTATATTATTGTTTACGGTGAGGGCTGTAAGTTGGATGCATAATGCTTCTATTTTCCAACAGTCAACCCAAAGCTCCAGGTTTCACTTTTGTGTTTGCTATAAATGCGAATTGCGAACCACTAACACCACGGTATTAATGTTTAACCCGGTTGTGCAAATAATATTGGATTTGTTTAGGAAAGTTGCAGAGGGAAAGTTGTCCACCGTTCCACTGCGTGATCGGGTGAATCAGGATAGGATTTATGCTAAACACATTACCCCGGTCTACATTACCTTGCCTCTATTTTGAAAGGAAAAGAGTATTGGAAAAGGTGTTACAACAAGGTATTTTTGGTAGCTTTACCGTTTTGGCACACTGTTGAAACAGCCGAATAAAATGGGAGCAGTTCATATACTATGATTAAGATTTCAAAATAAGTGAGACCGCATAAAAAAGTCTTCGGTCTGGTCCATTCAAACCCGTGAGAGGTAGAGGAATATTTTTAACTGCCCACTGGGGAAAAAGTTTATGATACTCACATAATATATAGTATTAGCTTTAAAGAAATGTGACTTAAAAACATTATTTCACATCAAAGCTTGGGTGTTTAAATCAAGTATCGGATGAAAACACCAGGTTTTATTTCATTAAACGTGTTTAATTTGAACAATAACTTACCTTTGACACTGCCAAAATACCATTCGTTATCACAGCATTGGAGAAATTTATATCGATGCACACATGAACACAACTAAGTTTTTATTTGGTATCAAAAAAGGACCGCATGTATTAAGAAGAATAGGTCAAAACGGATTTGCCATCCTGGTCAACAATGATATGTCTTCAATCATTAAAATTTGGAATAACTGAATACATCAGTTCCCAGTAAGACGATTCTTGTACAGGAACTTTGTGGCATGTCACAATATGTTGTAATGGCACAAAAGCCTAGTCTCTGCATGGCGGTGGATGAAACCCCAAACCAATATCACACCGTCGATAGCAAGAAGTCTCACTTATTTGGAAATCTACTATAGTAAGTAGTCAGGGCATGGACATAGGAGAAAAAGGATCGACAACGCAAAAGCCACAAATTACCTAAACCAATTTACCCATTCATTTCAGACAAAAGCCAGGAACTCGATGTATTCTGTTGTGCATAATACCGCGACGGCATGTGATCCTATCACTTTGCCGCGATCGCTGCAGTGAGAGCAGTGTTAAACTGTCCACAAAACTTTTGCCCTTTCACCGGATGTTGTTGGACCCCGTGCTGTAGGGGGTTGTTGTTTGTGTGTTTGGTTGGTTATTTCTTATTTAACCTGGGACACAGTCAGAGCAATAAAATAGCCTCTGTTTTCCTGAGGCCCAGGGTCTTGCGAACACGCGTTAGTACACTCAGTTTCCATGGTTTTGTTGAAAGGTGATGCCACCAAAATACAGGCATCCTGGCCTGACAAAATAGGTTCATGGGGCAACATAATCACATTCGGTAAGTAAACATTAATAAGAGGTTAAGGACACCCAGGTTCATTTGTGAGACTAACTTTAAGTTTGCTGTACTTTAATCAACAAATTGTCATTATATGAATATCATAGACACTCATCCTCATTGCTATAAAACAACAAAGATCGCAGACCGGTCAAACAAGGTGCAGGCCGTGAGAAATCAAATCTAGCGTGTGTTTTCTTGTGTGCACGCCATTTCGCCGTCGTGTGCTGAATAATGTCGCCGGGCGACATTAATTATGAAAAATCGTCTGTTACCATAAGCGCGCTGATTTGAGCTTAATTAAATTTCAGGTGAGGCTAATGTATATAAAAGCTTTACAAACCATGCAAAAAATATGAATTTGAAAAAAAAAAATTGAGGGCAGCACTATTTTCAAATGTGCCAGTGTCTTCTTTAAAAAATATAAAAAAGCGAAACCAAAAAACTTACATTCAAAAGCACTGCACAGAAAAAGGGCTTGGCATGTATATATTTGCTGCAGTGGGTAATCACAGGATATTTTCCAAGCGAAAAAAAATGGCAGTCAACTCGTGGATGTAACGTTGTTTGTACAAACGTATGAAGCACTACTGTATTATGATATAACAAAATAAAGTCAGCGTTTTGAAGGATCTGTCAATCCTCAAAACGGCTGACCTAAGACTAGGCTTGTTTTAAAACCTTTGAATATATTTTGTCAGATTATTCCAATATGGTAATTACAATGAATATTATGGAACTCAATGGTGGGTTAAGACTTCATCGCTACGTCTGACGGACGTAGTCTTTTGAAACATGCTCTGCGACAGGATCCATGAACTTACGTGTGCGTAAAAATGTGCGAAAGGCAGCGACCTTGACTATGTCTGCCGATGAAGTATACAACTCACCTTAGGCAAGTCGCCTTATGGTGGGTTCATACGTCTGCCGACGCTAGGCTTTTGAAAATGCTTTTAGCAAACGCATCATGGCATCTGCCGCGCAAAGCAGTGCGGAAGCGCTAGCGTCCGGCCACGCTGCCGAGAAGTATGAACCACCATTAGAGTTCAAAAAAAGATTTTACTTTTCATTTACGTCTTGCCAAGAGGTAAGGTGACCACTATGAGGCCAATAGTCATCAACCAAGGACACAGTTCAGGCGTTGTGACTGGAATACACTGGACATGATGTGTGAAGTGGGTATCATAATAATAACCAAAAAACAGGGGTGTATTTTCTAAAATTTACATTGGTGAATGAGGCTACTGAATTGTGCCAAAGGAATTGAAAGTTTGACTCGCTCATGGACACTACTCAAGGGTGAGCGACCAGCAATTTAATTCACCATAAAACATAACTTCATCACCCATTTATTAAACAGTGAAATCTGAAAACAGTACAACCAATTGAGCGATATTCATTGAAAGCAGGTCTTGCTATTCGAACCATTTTTTTCCTGAAGTACATCACTTGCGATCTCAGCTCTCATAAAACATACGGCTTTAATAGACTCACGCGTTCAAAATATTACAGTTGGCGGAAGTGAAATACCCTGTCTATCGTGGGAACCCAAGGAGTTTCTTGGGTTTGAATCTTTCAGCTTTGGGGATTGCAGATCTCCCTAATTAGATAAAATAAAATTAAAATTCGGTAAGATTCAGTGGAGTAACCAGTGCGGTGTAGTGGTGGGTGGGTGGAGCCTCAACTCCAAATCCTTGTCCACCCTTGCAACACGAGACCAGGAAAAGTAATAAATGGTAGTTTAACAGTGTACCGTGTTCACCTTTCCAAAATTGTGTTTTAGTTGATTACCCACAAAAAAATTATATTATGTATCAATAAAACAATTACTAAGGGGGGGGGGGGTATGGGGTCTGAATATGATAAAAACAATTGTTCTCCAAATCCAGAAAATGAGATAATGCAATGGCTCAAATCTGTGTAGACTGAATCTTACAAAATCTTTTATTCGATCGCAATCGGACATTCGGTTCCTGAGATATGGCTGATAAAGTCAAGTAGTGTACGCGCAAATGTGCCAAAAATTGCATCATCTCCTATGAATTATCATGTGAAAAATTCAAGGGGTTATATTTAAGATTATTAAAAGATATTTTTATGAAACTATAACACTTCATTGGGGCTAAGTTGAAGTATATAAATACGTATATTATCCTTCCATAATTTAAAGTTATAAATGTTACTGGGTAAGTGATTTTGTTATGTTTTTAGTGTTTTCTCAACCCTGCGGATATGTGAATGAAAAAGTATTTTAAAAATTAATTACAGGGACAAGAGGATGCACCTATTTCGATGAGGGCTGGCATGAATAATGATGGAGAAGTCAGGAGAAAAGGAAAGGGAAAAATAAAAAAGGCCCGGAGGCAATCAGCAACAATGAACTGTCCTTCGCTCCCCTCCTTCCGCGGTCCCCCCCCCAGCTCACACCACCCCTTCCTCCCAAATTAGCAATTCCACATCATGCCCTCAATTCCCATTCTGTAACTCTGCTCTCCCGTCACCTCCCTCCACCCTCCCACCCTTCCTCACCTTCTTTCATTTGCTCTCCGCACCGCGCTACCTTTCCTGTTTTTGCCACCTCCTTTTCTTCTGAGCCCTCAATTTTGTCTAAATGTTTCGCGGCCTATAACTCGTTTCGTTTAAAATACGCAAAAATCCAAAAAAGAGAACGAACGTAACTAAGGAAAAACGCTAAGATATGACATGAAATTTGGCCACATATTAAGAACATATAGGCCGAGTGAACCATGAAGGCCGATTTTTCAAAATTGTGTTCCAAATCCAAATTACGGCCATGAAATTATGCGATTGTCGATTGCCGGTTGCCATGGCAACGGTTTCAAAAAGTCCGGCTTCATGGTTCCACTCCGTATTTACCTACTGCATATGTCACCCAAGTTTCGTCCCAGTAGCATGTTTGTTATTTAGTACATTCGTTCTAGTGTTTCGCCAATCAGAGGCCTTACGGGGTTTACCATGGCAACCAGAGCAAAAATTTTCACTGGATTTAAAAAACTTTGTTAGACAGGGGTCTAAAGTATGATGATATAACAGGTTATAACACTTGTAGGGAAAAATTAAGAACCCATTTCAAAGGTCACTGCTTCAGACCCCATACATCCCCCCCCCCCCCCTAAATGAAATTAAACTATTGCACCTGCCTCATTACATAATTGAAACAATGTAAAACCCAATTTGAAACAACAATTAGCAACGATCTTTACGACGGCTTGATTCACGTGTAGTAAATACAGTCCCAAAAATATAGGGTTTACAATAAGATAAGCATTTAAACATCCAAATCTAAATATTTCTATGTCAAACATTAGCATTCAAAATACATGTGCCCTGCTTAGCATTTGAATTCGGCGCCAAATAGACCCTCCTCGGGTCCACGGTGATGAAAATGCTACGCGACTGATAAATTGCACCTAGACTCTTCAAACCTATACTCACTATTTGTGTATTCAGGGAAGCCCATGTGTAATTCGCGTGCTGTGGACCTAGTTGGCTGGTATTAATAGAGGGCGCGGGGTATTAGCTACCCGGAATGCCCAGTGGGGTGGCAAGAGGAAAAGTCTTCAATTTTCTTATTTTGCCCGTTATCCTTTTACCCCAAGTGCAACTAAAAAAAAAACCCCAGAGGGACATAGCAGAGACTGGGGGACAGTCTAGCGCCAAAGAAAGTAACGTGTTAATCCATTTTGAAGCCCGCACGCAGCATAGGAAGGAGTCTCAAGAGTACAGCCGGTGTGCAATTTGTTCGGGGATGAAAATAGATACCTCATAAAAAAAACAAATAGCCTTTGAATGCCTTGTCGATTTAAAAAATTTAAAATTTTGTGAAAGTGATCAAACAGGGTATCTAACCACACGAATTAGTTGTGGTAAAAAATAAGGTTTCTTCACACCCAAAAAAAATCCAATCCTATTGGTTGCTTTATACTTCCCCCTTAAGTACATAAAAGGAATGTTATTTGTAGAGTCAGAATCAGTGGCGTAACAGGTGCCCGCTCTCTGGGGGTGGCGGGGGGCAAATTCCTAGTTTGGGAAATTTTCCCTTCGGGGGGGGGTCAAAACGCCAATTTTTCGGTCAGAGGGCTAAAAAAACGGCTGCTGGCTTAGCATGATTTTTGCAATTTTTTCCCGGCCAAGGTCGTCAGGGGGTCAACCTGCCCCCCCCCCACCCCCCCGCCGTTAGCCGACTGGTTCAGATTGAAACAACATGACCCTGACTACCTTATTACGACTCTCTAAATTTAAAAAGACGACAATTATGTACAAGTTACTTAAAGATTCGTTACTAAGAGCGCGAATTGTGTACGTTGTATCTATGTAAAATCTCGATACTCTGCCTATACTTCAAACAAATCTGAGGAACGATTCAAGGAAAGTAGTTTTCTATCGTACGTTCTTTATCACAAAATGAAAGGGTGATCAGGATTTCCCGATGAGGGCGCACTCAATTTTTCAAAAACAAATCGTGCTTTTTTTGCAATATGCACAATGCTTGTCACCATTATACTAATCGCTGTATGAAATAACTAAGGTCAAATCAAAGACCTCGTTTATTATAAAATCCCGGATCCGAGAATTTTTGTTATACACGGTATCATTTGCACTAATATCGGAATAAATGTACTGCATTGAAAACGAAAAAAAAAAATCCGATCATCTCTAACTTGGAATTAAGCAATTTAGTCATTATCAACATGATCATTCAACACTGCCCGTTGTAGATGAGAAGATTGTAGTCAAAAGATGATATCGAAACATATACCTTGCCAAAAAGGCCGCCATGTATAAAAACGAAGATCTCATCACGTCCGTTGGCGCTTTATGGGGAAAACGATAGATGGGGGAGATGAAAACGATAGGATGGGTATAAGAAAGCAAGTGCAAAACTCTGAGCATTAACATGATTTTTCACTTTAGTGTTAAAATTTTTCCACGACATGCAGGATTTATTTCGAGACATAAAGAGATTAAGACATTTAGGAAGTCAACTGATAGTACTACTACGCACTATATATACAACTTCGAAACCCGGACACAGTGGAGGATTAAAGAGTCAGCAGTGTGTCAGCAGCTGCTGACAGGGCCACTTAAAATATTGCGCGCAGGCCCCCTCGACACCCCTAGTGCACTAAAGTGTGACATGCGTCATTCGCGAAGTTAAAAGGGGCCCCCCACCACTTAAGTGCTGACAGGCCCGTTCCTTAAATCCGCGCTGCCCCGGCACTTACAGTACTACTACCAAGTAGCTTGTTTAAAAGTCTGTGTAACCCATACAATAATACCAAAATTTATTTATCAAAAATTAAAAAAAAAAAAAAAAAAAAAATAAATAATTTGGTGTATTTTAATTTCTAATTGAAGAAGCAGTCCAGACCAGAGTGGAAAAGATCACTGGCCTTATATCCCGTCTGCTATCTTTCAAAGACAATGCGGTCTTGAGCCGTTGCTTCGATACCGTTTATAAAAAGGGTAAGTATGAAAATAAAGTTAAGTTGTTCTATTATTAAGGGCGTTTTGATGAGAATCATTTGTTCTTGGGAGATCAGCTCTGGGAGTTGAAAACATGAATGTTTGAAAACGAATCGGGTTGATTCCGTAGAACTCTGAAATAAAAAATAAAAGAAGTCGCATTGAATTGAAGGTTGCTTACTGTCATTTACAGTAAGTAAACTGTTCAGGAATTTTGAATACGACAAAATGAAATGTTTGCCTGATACACCATCAAGATGCTAAACTATAGTATGCTTTTCAGTCAGTACTTAACTGCAATGCAAGTAACAGTTATGGTATTAAACTGTGTATTCGATCTCATTTGCTCCTGAATGATGATTCTACTTTGACCACGGGAATAAGCACATGCTTTCCGATCAGTAGCACTGATATTCAATGGTAACGGTACTGGCAGCGTGCTTTCAAAATCCGTGACAAGGTAACCCCATGTGGAAGGTGGGTTAAGACTGGTGTCATCATTATACAGGGCGTATCAATAAACACGCAACAAAACTTCTTCCAATTTTTGTGGTAATTGCATGTAAACTTATTCCAAAATTAACTAGTGCCATTTAAATCCACAATCCCCCTTTCCATGATGGTAAATTTATTCATGTGCGGTCATGGGACCATTAATCATTGTTATTGCACAATGGGACAAAGTCAGCTCTATTTTTATTTTAATCATTTTTTTTTTCTGTTCAAAAAGCGGTTTGTATTTTACCAAATTCTTAAGATTATACGAGTTAGGCACGGACAGACGCGTTGAGATTTTTTCTCACTGTGTTTCCTCTCGAACAACGTGTTATTTTTTGTGGTCTTTTAAGTTACTTTGATGGTACCTACCTTGTCGCCTGCTTTGGTGCATTAACGGTCCCAATTTGGCGTACGCTAAATTAATAAAAAAAAATCTAGATTTCACTTTTACGATTTTCTATCTTCAATAAGACTTCTTAAGAAGACTATTTACAAACTATCTACCGGCAAATGACCATAGTCCCATGCTAAGTTTTAACGATGTAAGGGGTAACTATATATAATCGTGCAAGTCATGGTAAACCTTTTTAGAAAACCTATACTTACCGATAATTTAATACTATGACTTTTAGGCATACTTTAATCCCCCCTGCCCCGGTCCGTCACGTCACTGGATTTGCGTACTGACCGGGGCAAGGGTAAAGTTTGCCCCTCTGGCTCCAAAAAGGCGGGACATATGGCCAAATATTCATTGTCCTTTAAATTTCAACCAATTTCACCTAATTTGGGCAAAATTAAAGCAAACTCGGCAATTTTCGCAAGCTACGCGCGCATTTGGTCAAATTCAGACTTAATTGAGCAAATCACCGGGAAGATTTACGAATTTTGCCCACTGTGGCGGGACGACTTGGAAATTTACCCCCCTGGATCGACCTGCCTCGGTACGCCGCTGGTTTTAAATCGATGTACATTTCCGTTGAAAGATCAATTACCATTCTCTCAACATCCATCATAAACATTGTCAATATTTAGTATTATTACTGTTTTGTTTTGTTCTTAATTATTATTTTACTGTTTAGTGCTTTTCTATTCCTACGAGGTGGACTGTTCCTTCATATCACTACCTCCAACGTTAGCGCGAAGTTTCATTTCCCCTAATTTTCTTCCTTATTTTCGCTTATCCCGTTGAGTATGAAGTAATTAATTGCACGCTAATTTTCTGTAGACCGCCGAACCTCATAGATGATAGAACTTCGCCTTAACGTTGTTATAAGCGTAATTATTATTATATTATTATCAATTATGTATTGATTTTTGTTAAGACCTATAAGTAGTTTTTTACATTCAACATGTATGTGATAGATCACTTGAATACAATCAAACGTTATTTGCTGATGTTATCAATTGACGACCTGGTTTTAAAAAGTACAGCAGTTTCAAGAACAAAAGTGTAGGGTTGCGTAGAGACCTATGAACTGAACTTCGAAGAAACAATCAACCTGATTACTAGTCCAAACCCTTCAAATGTGGTACTTTAAGACAAATTGAATCATTTGTAGAGTGAATCTACGTAATATTCAATGCTTCCCCCCAGTTCAAAATCACCTTTTACCTCAACGTAAAAAAATATAATATTTTTGCATGATTTTCTTGAGAAAAAGGTACAAAATGTCAAAAGGTAGCGTTTCACTTTTAATTTTTAAAAAAGATAATTCACAAGGAGCTTGATGGAAAAGGGTTTGTAAGGGTATGACAATTAATATCGAGGATCCCATTTTTCATTATAATGTAATCTCGTATTTAAGACAGTCAGGGCTGTCAAAAAATGTTACCCTCGGGACAAAAGACTTTGTTAAAAAGAAATAGTTCGAAGGGTTTTGTTTGATATTCCTTTCAAGTCAAAAAAAGCACGCTTTTATTTGCCATTTATTCATTCCAATCCGATACTATTAGAACAACATATTCTTCATCAAATAATTATGAGAGTGCACAATCAACTTGGTCCATTCTGAATTTAATCATTTGAAATACATGATGCAACATGAATCCTTGATTTATAGCACATCTTCCTTTTCATCTTGAAGGAAAACAAATAATCTTGCCGCTGTTATTCATCGAAGAAGACTTCGAGATTCCTGCCACGGTGTTTCGCCGTTGGATCTATCCACATCGGCTCTTCTACAAAGATATGTTGGTCTTGAGTTCCCATTCGGTCCGTTATGGGTCTGTTGGACCTGCTACTGGTGTCTCTATTTCCATTTAAGTGCTTAAAAACACTATTCATGTATGCCTAGGTTCATAGGTTTTCTCTTTTTGTATTATTAATGCGTTTCTTTTTGTTTTTCTGTCTACCG
Organism: Ophioderma brevispina; assembly: GCA_023653785.1. Lineage (NCBI taxonomy): Eukaryota > Metazoa > Echinodermata > Ophiuroidea > Amphilepidida > Ophiodermatidae > Ophioderma > Ophioderma brevispina. Next base: position 64,572 of record JAMKCH010053523.1, read on the forward strand.
CATGCATGATGTTTCCTTGGGATTCAATACGGAAGCGTCTGATTATTTTTTGGTTGTTTTATCATTTAGTGTGGATTTTTGAGAGATTTGATCAGGCTATTTTCTAATGGAGTGAACCGGGGGGGGGGGGGGGGGGGGGGGGGGGGGGGGGGGGGGGGGGGGGGGGGGGGGGGGGGGGAGTGAATTAATTTTTGAAAAACACACACCAAAGTTTTGCTGATCATGAAGACAATGATCGCCTTTGTTGACCTCTTAAAGTCAATGTGTTCAATAGTCAATCAATACTTCAAATTTGAGTATTTTTACAAAATCATGTTTCCCCAAATCAGATTTTGCTTCTCCTTTTCGACGGAAGCAATATCTTTTGTTTCTACCTATCGTATTGGAATGAAATAAAGGCAAATCTTGCGCAGCCTTATGTAGCCCTTACTACCGTATTCGCTTATGCTTGCTACTCATGACACATTTACACCAGGGGTGTCCAAATCTTTTGAAGCAGGGGCCGCTTTGGATGACCCCCACTATGTGCGGGCTCTCAAGTTAGGTTTATGACGTGCCTACATAAGTATGGAAGTAGGGCCCATATCGATACCAATCTTTGCCAAAAGGGCCCCAATACCAGACATGCAGATTTTGGGTCAATTTAACACAAATTTTCCCTTTTTGTTGACCTTTTTTTAGCAAAAAAAAAAAAAAAAAAAAGGTTTTGAATTTTGCTTCATTTTGAGGGAATTTGGACAATTTTCCCACATTTTTAGAACATTTTGTTTGTTTAGACAGGGGGGGGGGGAGGGGAGGGGGGGGGGGGGGGGGGGGGGGGGGGTGGGGGGGGGGGGGGGGGGGGGGGGGGGGGGGGGGGGGGGGGGGGGGGGGGGGGGGGACGGGGGGGGGGGGGGGGGGGGGGGGGGGGGGGGGGGGGGGGGGGGGGGGGGGGGGGGGGGGGGGGGGATGGATTTGGCAATTTACAACATGGTTTAAAAAATTCGGTTTTCAGATTGAGGAAATACAAAATAATCATTTGATTAAGTAACTCCATTTATTTGAAGAGTTGTAATTATTTTAATTGAAAGTTTTGGGAGTACCTCTCGGGCCGCATGAGAGCTCTAAGCGGGCCGCAAATATCCTCGGGCCAGCCGGTTGGACACTCCGGCATGACCCCTGGTTTACAATTTATATTTATTCGGTTTATGGATTTGCGTTTTTGTAAACTTAAAATTCACATTTTATATAGTGTTCATGATAGTAGGCTAAATAGTGAAGCTTAATGTTGGCTTAAATGACCTGCCCTGAAACGTAATTGGTCGCGTAGCATCGGCCTTGCCGTGTACTCACAAGGCATAGCTGCATCTGTCTTAATCTTTTCCACTGAAGGACGACAATGACCAGTACGCCTTACAATAGCAGCATTAAAATCACTCCGACACGACTAAATTCAATCTGTAATCCAAAAAAATTGAATAAGATTTATGAAGAACGCACAGGCAATCGTGCATACTTTGTATGAAATATTTAGTGATGTAATTATCTAATTGCAAGTATACACATCACTTTTCCCCACCCACGTTAAAAACAATCCCCAAAATAAACGACTAAAAACAAGTCCACGAATTATACATGAGCCATACTGGGTTGACAGGGAAATTTAATTACAAGGCCACCCATTGTACTTTAGAAATGTAATTATCAAAACAATGAATGCAAAACCAGAATGTCGATTGTACTAACATCAGACCTCGCTCCTTTGGCAGTGTAAACAGAGACGGCTAATTTTGAAATTTGTCACATAAATCATTGTAAGCGAATAGGGTGTCTGATATAACGTTCAACAAGAAATCGCCTTTAAAAAAAGACAATCAGCGCTGAGCTAGGGTTTGACAGGGGGTAGGACATGCAACACTACACACAGCTGATTCAAAATCTAAGGAACCAATTGTATAGCAAATCTTGTATATTTATTGACCTCCTGGGTAAGAAACAATAGTCCATATCTCTGAATTTGCCTAATTACACGTCTTTCGATTGTAATAGCAAACTTTCAACACCGTGGAACAATTCCAGATCCACTTAATATTTGTTATTTGCATATTTGCAGTTTTGCCTTTGGATACTAGTTGGACACATTTGTTACAGACATTTATATATGCCATTATTTTTGTGATTATATAAGAAAATTTGCGTACTTGTTCTTCAAACAAGAAAACGCGACAAATTTGACAGTATGTTGTAATAGGACGACGTACAATGTTCATAATTTTGATGATCTTTAGAGAGAGATGAATTAGCAACATTAATACAAGTATAGAGCTGGTATTTTTCATCCGCACTGGCAATATATGATAATTTTTGCACACATGCCTCGAATTGCATTTTTGGCATAATGTATGATATTTACAATGTACTTTTTTGGTAATTAAATCAACACTCTTATATGATATATCTTTAGATATTTTGGATGAATTTTCTTCATTGTTTGTTTGTTTTACAACCAGTGATATCCACAATTGGGGTCATTTTGGAATTCAGATTAGTAATAACAACTAAGAATGAATGACTACATCACTTTGTTGTGGAAAAAATGAAACTCCTTGTCGCATTTAACAATTTTCATTAATTATGTGTATAAAATATTTATAATGCCATAAGTGCAACGTTATTACAAACAGATCTATAGGCATTTATTTGTTTAAAATAGCAAGAGATATTTACCTTGTCCAATGATACATACTTCCAGGCTTGGGATGTAATTGACAGTCCTGAATTGCAATCATTTATTGTAAAACATCCCCAAATAATATCAGTGTAATAAGTTGTTTCACAGACGTAATGACTTTACCTTATTAATGTGATCTTTAAAATTTATTAACTAATGGAAGTCTATAGCTGCATACATGATCCTTGATCGCATTTAACTTCACACACCAAAAGTTGAACCAACCAAACTATTACAATCTTTGAACCTCCATATATGACCTTTGACCTCATTAAAAATATGATTTTCCCCATGTTGTACTTATGACCAAAGTTTGGTGACAGTGGACTGCCACTTTCCATTCAGGTGATAAGTTCGTGGAATAGCATTTTTTTTTTGGGGGGGCCAAAAAAAAAAACAATGTAAAGATATCTACATCTATACCATTTATGGAGTGTGTTAGAAATATTGTTGGAATTAATAAGTACCGTCACATAGGATGTAATACATTTTCGACATTCCCGTTTTTTACTTGACGCACTACAGATTGCGAATTAAAAATTAAAAACAAAATCGACACATTGTCCTTGTTTGGTAAGTACAGTACAAGTTCTCATAAATTCCATTTTTTTCAAGCTTTGGGTTTATTTTTCCTGGCTTTTCTGTCACCGGTGTCATGTCCATTTTGCATTGGTAAAGTTTTACGCATAATATACATTAACTCATCAAAGTGACCAAAACTACAGAATGTGATGCCACCGCCCACGTCTCAAATCATGGCGATTTTTCCCTCGCATGTAGAGTGTCATGCGCTGTATATCGGTTTAACACCACCGCTATATGTCGAGTTTTACAGCGCTGCCGTCTCCCGTTTGAACTCTATGTGCCGACTTTCATAAATCATGTCCAGATATCTGATGAAATCATGCCGAGTTTTTAAAACTGGACATGATTGTTTTCACATGTGCAATCTGGACATGATTTTTTCTCACATGGAGCAAACTCGACATGATTTTGAAACGCGGCATGATTTTTTTCTGACATGAGGAAAATCTGGACATGATTTATGTCAAACTCACGGTAGAGAGCAAAACTCGATTATGAGGCAAACTGGACAAATAGCGCTGTAAACTCGACTATAACGCTGCACCCTCGACATATGGCGAGAAACTCGATACCAGCCCGTGAAACTCGACATGCGCGGGAAAACCGCCATGATTTGAACTCGGCAGATTTTTTTCTAGGACATGGAGGAAAACTGGACCTTATTATGTCAAACTCACCATATGAGAGCAAAACTCGATGAATAGAGGGCAAACTGGACGATAGCGCTGTAAACTCGACATCTAACGCTGCACACTCGACATATGGGGGGGAAAACTCGATACACATCGCGTGAAACTCGACATGCGCGGGTAAACTTCGCCCATGAGTTGATACGTGGAGCGTGCCATAGCAATGATAATGTCCAAACCCCCCCCCCCCCTCTCAAATTAAAACATTAAGTCTTACTCAGAGATTTCGATATATTTTTTATATATTATTAAAAATAATAATTAGAACTAAGATAGTCACCTGAATGGCTCAATTCCAAAGTTTGAGATGATCGGAGTTTTTCGTTTTTGATGCAGTAAGCATAACAGTGCCATAGTATAACAGTGCCATAGGATACTGTGTATAACAAATTTCCGGATCCGCAATTTTTAAGCAAAGACATGTGACTTTTCTATATGAAGGCTTCGATTTGAGCTTTAGCTATTTCACACAGTGACTAGTATATGGACATGCATTATTTACATGCAAACAAACACAATTTTTTTGAAAATTGAGGCGCCCTCATCGGAAATCTCTGAGTCGGCCTTAATTTCAGGATGTCCACCAACGATCAACTAAGTTCCAATTGCATTAACGATGAGAGGTAACGTTTTATACGCATTCTATATTTAACAACCTTGTCGAAACACGTTTGTACTTCTCACACCATAGCTTCTCTAACCGAGTTTGCAAAGGGCGTGGACTTCTATGTGCATGTGTCACCCCATTTCATAATCAAACCGATTGAAGACACCAAACTCAAACGTAAGCCAGCAGCGTTAAAGACTATCTAACGTCGTATTGCTCTTACTGTGAGGGTGCAAAATGGTGAAGTACTCAGTGAGGTTTTCATTTTTGCAAATGAACTGTACAACATCGTGATTGTTTAACACCACAGAACTCATCTTGTATGGTTTTATTAGAAGGTCTGGGGGTTTCGCTGTCATCTACTGAACAGTGTGGGTAGTTTTTCAATTAAATAGATCCTAAATATTTTCAAACCTTCAACTTAAGAAAACAATTTTTACGTGCGTCTACTTTCTATGCGTCCGCGTAACCAACCATTTTTTTTGTTTACTCATGCGATATTTTTGTTAATGCGCGTACCAAATATTTCCAAACACGATTTCAACTTTTCAAATTTATAACTGCTGTAATACATTGATTTTTTGTGCAAAGATTTTACATTTTAACATTCCTTTCTTATACACTAATATCACATTAACGTTTTCTTGCGAATATTTTTGTTATTAATATCCTAGCATATTCTTCCGCTAGGTACACGGTTTAATACACAAAAGTAAGCCGGCTCTTGCATGCACCACTTCACTCAAATTCTTCTACTCATTAAGTAATTAATTCTTACCAACTAATTTGTAGCATTATTTCTAAGTTAAAAAATTAAACCACCTTTTTCCAGTAATATAATAGTAATACTTAACAAGCGTAACTTCCGCAGTGCACTAGTAATGGGCACGTATGCATTTTTCAATACAAAAAATCTTGCCTTGAATCCAGGTCCCGCTAGGTGCAATCGGTCCATCAGAATGGTACTAATGCAATATCATTATAAACACAGTTTCGCCCCCCAACATCATCATTATCACCGTCCACCGTTTCACCAGGGTTCTTATTCAAAAAACAAACTGACAATGTGCTTTCAAAAATTTTTTACAAATATGTGGGCATATATCCGCTTTCACATACGAAACATACTCAATATAAAAATACACCTACATTGCACACGTGATATTTTACTCGCACTTCATTCCCAATTCAATACAAAATTCACATTCGTAATATGCACTACGAATGACCAGTGCATGGATACAACTACATTTACGATTCGCCTTACATATCATTAATACACGCCCTCTACAAATCTACTATACACGCGATCGTGTAAAGAAAGAACGCAGTCGGAACTGACTCTATTACTACTGATATACATCTAAAAAACAGCCACTCAGGGATACGTTTCAGTACGCATTCAGAACCGATTGCAACTATCTGCTACATCCAACTTGTACAATCTAACCGGGCTTCCATATGAAAGGAACCCCTTAAAAACGCAGCATTGACGGCAATACCATCTCTTCAACTAAATGGCATGATACATTCACCGCTCACTTTTAACCAAGCTAGGGCCACCATAACGCCACATGAACGTATTGCCATTCAAAATTATAGCATCTTCGATGCAATCCCCAACACTCTGTGCTAGTCGCCTTAATTTTTTAAACTAAACCTCGACTATGTTTATTTGTTATGAGTAGACGAGACTGCTGGCTATATCCCTATTAGTACATATCGGCACTGAACTAAATGCCGGGCAAACAACCAATAATCAATCTGTCCCCACCACCATTTACTTGTTTTTTATTTAATAACGGGTGCGGCAACGCAATATTATTTTTCTAACAAGAAATTTGGACAATTAATGTAATTTGTAATTAAAACTTGTATTTCCCATTTCCATTATTCAGTGCCACCCTTGTGGTTACCAGCTCCTGATTGTGGAAAAAAATGGGTCCTGCCGTTTACCCAATTGCTGGGGTCATTCGTAAAACTATTAACCTCTATCGTTACGACATTTTCAAAAATATAAGCTACCATTTCTGCTTACCTTAAAACCAATAACAAAAGTCATATGCTTTAGTTATAACTTAAGCGTCTGGACAAAGTGTATGCGTGTTTTGTAGACCCACTGTATAAAAAACAGTCTGGATGAGTTTCCTTAGAAATGAAGCTCCAGAACCAACTACAAGAGCACTAAAAATCTTTTCAAAATTGTTTCTGCATGTATGCAATGTCTAGTCCTTAAGGATACCATGCTTAAGGGTTTTGTCATTTCCATAAAGAGAGGTTTTGCTTCGATTTTAACCACAGAATAACCGGGTCAGATAAAATATGTAGGAAACTAATTAAGATCGTGGTAATATTACCAGTTGAAGCAACGTTTTAAATAAAATGATTAAATATTTTCTGTCGTGCTTTTTTTTTCGATAAACCTATGGGACATTCTCTCAGATGTTCTACAACCAGTCAAATTTAGAAGACATATGTATCCTCAGAAAACATCCTTGTGTTCAATAAATTGAAGTAAACATATTATCAACTACTCAGAAAAACACACTCCCGTTCATTCATGAAACTCAACTCGGAGACATTGTTTGCTCTGAAACTATCACTTGTTTTGCGCAAAACAATACAATAGTTAGGGATAGCGCCAGACCTATTGCCAAGATGTATATTCTTATATGTGGTTACCACTATACAAAAAAAAGAGAGGTCAAAAAAACACTAACTACCATTTCCCCAGTCATGGCTGTTTGAAACCTGTTGGCCTTGATAAGACCGTAATATCAAAACAATAATTGGTATTCATTACTTGGCCTATTTAAGAAAATCATAAGTGTTTTTAACAATGCTAGATTTAAAATTGAGGAAGACTGGGTCCGACTCTAACGTTGCCGTTGTGATTGGTTTAAGCTTCGCTCATGGTGCCGTACTTCGGGTAAACCCTGTTACCATCGTCCCATTGTACACTCTTCCAGGAATTCCGGTGATTTCGGCGACATTCTCCATCATCCGTGAATGTCCGCTTTACTCGCACTTTTCAAAATCAGCGTCAGGCTGAAAATGCCGTTGGTGCTTACGCACCTATGGTCTGCCGATATGTTGGCCCGGACTCTCGTTAGCTTCGGGAGCCTTGTTGTAGAATTATATGCGCGCGGAGCACGAGAAAAATGGCATGTTACCTCAACGTGCCCTCAAATAAAAGAAAACATTGATGACATCTACTATTTTAAGTGTGTTCTTGTTCACGGGCCCCTAACAGGTCCGGCACGGGGTATGCTCCATTATTCTCCAGCTCAGCTTGGCCTGCACTCTCTGAATAGTGCCTGGTTAGAAGATGGGTAAAGTAGGTCTAATATCATTGATATTATGTTAGTCGAGCAATTCTGATTCAGTCCCTTCGACTATGACGTTATCATTGTCCTTTCTTCACGACCTAGCGAGATATCATAGAAGTAATAAAGTCATACGGCAACCATTTCTGTCTTCCCACTATTCTGTTTTTCTACGAATGTGTCGTTAATTGACCGGTCGTTCAAAGGATAGTTGACGATTTTCTTATTGTCCTTATTTTTCAATTCGAACCCTATCCTCCCTGTTCGGAAGACCTTTCGTAATCCTTCCACAAACTGGATGTGTACTTCAAATGAAATTGATTAATGGGGCCCTTTCTATTTGGAACCTCCACTACTTTTGGGACACAACTATTAATTAAGTGTAATTAAGTGTAGTAACCTAAGGCTAACCCCTCAAATCCATACGCTCGCTGTGGAAGCTTTGCCTATATATCATTTTTCTTTACTTAGCTTTAAAACATCCTTGCATATGTATAAAGAAATTACGAAAACGTGACGGTCACCTTTGTTCGATGGGCGTTTTCCCGGCGTTTCAAGGACACTCTTTGGGCAAATTGTGGAGCCCCTGCGCCTTGCGAACCCCCCGTGTCTTGCGGTGAGTTTGTTGTCGCCATCTGTTTTGTCGCCGGAATAACGGTGACATTTGTGGTAAAACACTATCCTGGTAACATTTGGCAATTGACTACCTTGGACGTTATTTTTCTAAAAAACCATAGGAAACAAAATGAATACAATAACCGAATTGCGCTCAATTTGTAGTACGTGTGTTTCGAGAACGTTGAGTCATTTACGTATGGATATTAACAGGGCTGGTCACAGTTAACGTTTCGATATCACCCGGTATTTTTAGTTAAAAATTTAAAAGTCTCAGGCTCTGAACTCTTGCTCTTTTTTTAGTAATACAAAGGAGAAATCGAAAATGCATTCTATATTTACACTTTACACTGAATTGGTACTTTAAATTTCATTTTATAGATGCACAAAATGTTACTTGAACAGCATCATATCAGTAGCTGTTATAGCCTTTATAAAGACAACGTCCGCGTTTTCGTAATTCCCTAAACAGTCTCAATTTTCGACCAAAGGGCAATGTGCAACAAACCGAAGATTATCAATGCAACAAACTCATTTTTTGTCTATTTATTAATCTTAGTCAATAGGCGTTTAACTTATTCCAACGATTTGTTCTAAGGTTCTTTTATTTGGACATAGATGTAATATAATTACTATTATAGCCATAGAATTGCAAATAATTGTTGAATAAAAGTAAGTCGCATTAATATTCGATAGAAGGATGTGAAAGTTTACCAAATGGATGGAAATGGACATTGCAATGAACTCCGAAACACTAGCTATTACAATAAAAAATCAACAACGCTATAAGGTAAAGTGGACGGAAGCAGGAACTGAGTGTTCATCTCTCTTTCGAAGCGATTTGGGCCACTCACACATATATTGATTGAATGTGAGGAGGGATCGCCACACCTTCTCTAAGGCGAGTCTGTTACCTTCCCAACATTGAATAATGCTCGGTAACTTCATTTATACACTTCGTATGAGAGGAGTATGTGAGGTAAAGCGCCTTACTCAAGGGCACTTTTTTTTTCGAAAACACATGGCAACAGTGAAACTCGACCTCACAACCTTTGGGGTGCGGGATGGGCGCTTTATCCACTGGACCCACATGCACTCGGTAAAGGCTGTGTTCTTTAAGACCTTATAATGCCGTGTTTAGGAAGGAATATCTGGAAGAATGGTTATATTCGGAAGAATGGTTATAGTAATAAACACTGTCCAAGCAAATACGAAATTCGAAGTTTTCAACTATAAAATGGGATAGCAGTACTTCTGAAATTAAAAATTTATCCCTCATTACCTGTGTCCCTTACACATGACGACACTGGTGTCTTTGCTTCCATAGAGTCCATCAGCATCAATGAGGTAATGACCTCCTCCAGTAATACCATCTTTTGTAAGGGTGGAGCACGATGTGTAAACCTGGCTCCTTAAAAACAAGACAAAATGAAAAGGTTTACAATTGTTTTGGATAACAAGTCTATACATTTTATAGTAAAAAAAAGCGATACCTTGTCTGGAAACAAATAAAAAAAATCAGTAGATACGTAAGGGACACAACATACTCTCTTGGTGTAAAGTAGAGCACGCACATTTTCGATCATTGAAATGCTAGAACATTGGCCGAGACAAAATACCACAGTTTCTATCAGAATTAGAGATTTTGACATGTTATTTGCCGCTTCAAAGAAACTCAAAACAGTTCAAAATAAATAAATATTGGAAAAGTTAGGCTCTTAACCTGATAAAAAAATGTAAAAATATTACACTGAAATGGTACACATGTAATTGTTGCATCAGTTTTCACCTTCAGTTTCCCCTTCTCGCCTTTTCAAAATGCCCGCGATTATAAATTTGATTGACGAATTAAAATGACACTTTCTTGATATGGTTTTAACTAAATGAGCAACTTGGGGTTTTTAATGTTTTTTTATAAATGCTTCTTTTCATAATCAGTTGTTTTCCTAAAATGAATATAACATTGTCAAAATAAGGTAGTCAGTAGATTGTTTTAATGGTCTACGAAGTACCAATAAGTTAGCGTACCCCAAGCAAAACAACTTGTTAATGCTTCCAATACATAGAGGTCTTCACCGTTCGGATTAGGCGGCCATCCTTGCCGGGAATGCAAAGTACCATTCCAATTTCTGGAGACTTTCTAATCTAACGAACGAAGCATGTTGGATTATATGCATACAACCAGTAGGGTCACACTTTGGTAGCGTCGCTGACGAAAACCACATTAGTTCACCAATGGATGGGACAATATTGGGGGCTTATCGCCGTCGTTTAGGCGCCTCTAATGGACTCCACAAAGTACATGTTTCAGTTTTTTACATTGTTTCACATTGGACCGATACGCACAATGCAAAATAGTTCTACATTATAAAGTCTCACACTTGGAACAATCACACCAGAAGAACCAAATTTCACAGATCCCATAAATGATGCAGTTTTAATGTCCCCTATTTCCGTTATGATTTCTTGGGGACTTTCGTTGATTGGATACCTCAACAGTGCTGTTAATGGTGGTGTAAAAAACATGACTCTTACGGATGTTCGTACACTGAAAGCGGCCATATTGTCCAAACCAAAAATTTATCCCACCTGGCATTACGGCACTTTAAGGGGGCGATCATGATCAAGATCACTTTCACATAAGGGGGGTATAAAATGAAAGAATAGAGTTGGACACTACATCCCGGCCACCAATCGCACGCAAACAACATAGTTAGGGCGATTCCAAAACAAACATTATGTGTCCAAAATCTGCAAGTGCCCCTGCTTAAATCAAATTTGGATTTGAAATGGTTAAACAGAATTGATCCGAGACAATTTATTAAATTGGAATAATAAACAAATTTAAAAAATCACGATGAACAATGAAAATTTTAACCTTTTTCACCCTCTTGTCGTGTAACTTACAAAGCTTAATAACATGAAAATCATGTAATACAAATTGGTACTCATTTCCATTTAGTAATGTCCGTCTTACAGCTAATTGAAACATCAGATGTTGTGTGACCATAGGCTAATATTGGCATGTGATTGGATAATACTGTGCTTGCCATAGTTCAGGCACACAAGTTATTCACTCCATCAGTATCAAGGCATAAGCTCTGGAAATGTACATTGTCCTCCTCTAGCTTGATGCAAAATGTAGGATCAGTTAGGATCTTGAGCAGGAGCATAAATTACAAGAAATTTGGATTAACTAAATTGGATAACCACAGAAAAAACTTGGGGAATCTTTAAAGAAACATGGAAAATGCAAAATAATGCATGCACAAAGGTTCAACACGCTAGTTTGATCTATCAATATGTTCATTACATGCAAATAACAGATGCAGGTTATATCAGTAGTCCATAGATGGCCTGTCTGGTCAAGACAAGCCACTTTAAGGTCAATACAGTAAGATTTCACAGTAGCATTGCAAATTTCACTGTAGTTTCCATGTAACACAGACTCTGGAGATTTCAAGTCACATCCATGAGAAAAGGCACAGAAATGAAGAATCTGCATATAATGTGTCATAGCATCTTCTCAATGCAAAGTACATGCGAGCGATTCAATATAGTCAAAGTCTATCATGCCTAAATGCGCTAATATATTTAGCAATCTTAGTTCAGGAGCAAGTTGCAAACAACAAATCTTGCTTATAGTCATTTAAGTTTCTGCCTCTAGAATGAGACAGAGCTTTGTGATTGGTCTGGTTAATTGTAGCACTTTTGGTTTTCACAGAACCAACTCCTCAAATGTCCCTCGTGCATGGCCTACAAAGTCTGCTCAATTCGCCCATTGGCCCTGAGTTTCTAGGGGCATTACTGGCAGTACGGCACAACGTCGCCAATGACTTCAGATGAATTCTGTCTGTTGGGTTCACAGCACATTTTTGTCTTTTCTGGAGGAGGGTCAAAGTACTCCTTCAGCCATCGTACCCAGAACCAGATCTGCGAATATTGCATCTGTGTTTCCAACGTTGGCGTGCTATACAGATCCCTTTCATGACTAAAGGTTCTGGTGGTAGGTTATCAGGGTTTTCCAGGTGCAGGAAATGATTGGAGTGACGCACATCTCAAGTCTGTAGGATGTGATGGCTTTATGTAAGGGGTCGACTGTTCACAGTTGACTCTACTAAAAAAGAAGTGTGTAGAGTTGTTCATTGAGGTCGTAGCACCTTGAGGTGCTGTTTGACAAGATGGCATGTGAGGATCTTCTTCACAGTTCTGATCTGGCGCTCCCATGAGCCACCAGGGTGGGATGCACCGGGTACATTGAAACTCCACTTAAAACCATGGTTAGCACCAAATCGTTGCATGGTGTCTTGGTTAATATCCTTTAGTGCTAGCTTCAATTCATTATTGGCTCCAATAAAATTGGTTCCAATGTCACTGTTGCATTTCCTTACAGAACTCTTTTCGGAGATGAAACGGTCTATGCGTTTATGCAAGAATCTCGTGCTCCCCCATTAAAGGTTCTCGGCAACCTAAATATGTGATCGCTCTGGTGCTGAAGCATGTAAACAAAAACAACTGCCATATCTATTCTTGATGGTGCGTCCAACCTTCACTGGTATTAGACCAAAATAGTCTACACCGGTCTGCACAATGCTGGCTCGTGGTGTAAACGAAAAATAGGGAGGTCTGACATTTCTGCACACCGGTCTTTGCCTGGTATCTCTGCATATTAAACGAGTTTCTCCACTAGCTTTCTAACAGCTGCGTTAGCATTAATGAATCAGTAGCGTTGCCTTAAACTCGACCGCGGATGTGGTTTCTTCTTGGGGGTTGGTGTTCAGGGGTATGCCGGAATGAACATGTTTGACACGTGACAATCCTTTGGAAGGATGACAGGGTGCTTGGCTTGGTGATCGATAGGTGCATTCCTCAACCTTCCACCTACTCGGAGTAACCCATACTTACTTAATACTGGACTCTAGGCTTTACAATGTACTTGATTTGCTGATTGGTTTCTTCCCTTTCTCGTTCGCCTGGTATCGGCCAAGCACCTTCAATCTCTTTTGGGAAAAGCATGTTGCTGAAGTACTCTTAAAATGGCAACTCTCGGCTTTGCCAATTCATCACGGTGTATAGACTTCTTGAATGTTTAGGCTGACCAGTTTTGTACACGTTTTGGCTCTGTTGAATAAGGTTTCTTCAGAAGTAGAAGCCAAGAAAAGGCTTCTTTTGAGACTTCTCCAGCTGCTCGTGGGTGTCAGTTGTGTTGAGGGTCTTCTCGTGTAACAGGATTGGATACATCGACCATGAAGGACACTTGTGTTGCTTTCTTAACGTCTGGGTCTTCACTAGCGAGGACTTCAGTCTTTATGATTGGGAACCTTAGGCCAACTATCACTGCATCCCCTTCCACAGGAAGTTAGGACCTCTGAACCATGTCTCACTTTTCAACAGATTTTCCATGTTAAGTCCACGCGAGCAGTCATCTGCTGGGTTTATCCGAGTTGGCACATAATTCCACTGGGAGATGCACTTCCACTCTTTACTTCCACCCTGCTGGCGACAAACGTCTGGAATCGCGAAGATTTGTTCATTATATATCTTAGGACTATCTGGCTTCTGTCCAGTAAATAAGGATGGGTCAATTGTGCCTCTGGCGTCCTAATCAACATGTTGTTGATTCTTATCACATCGTTGCAGAGTCAGTTCAAGGACGTGGATGGATACTTCTTCAAGGGGGATACAAGGCTCTTGGCTATCACGAGAATGAGCAATGTATTGATCTACATTCAATATCTCGGTAAGGCACAGTTCCGTACCCTTTCTCGCTTGCATCATGCAAAGTGATGCAACTGCACTTGCTGTGGTTGAAGCACTGCAGCTGATTTGAGCATCCCTGTCCAACTTCAATTCCTTAATTCTAGGGACGATCACCAAGTCCACTGGTTCCATAGATGTTTCTGATCTTGAGGGATCTCTTCGTCCCATTCCAATTTTATTCTGGCATAGGCTTGTAGGATGCCCTTTGATTTGACAACACGTATGGAGACACACCATTCCTAGAGGGTCATACAATGCGACAAAGCAAGGATTCCTCGTCTTGTGGGGGATTTATCGACTTGTTTGCTGGAAAATCCAAAGGTTATCTTTCTCTACCGTCCGAATGTGACTTCGGGGCCTTCTACGGGCAAGCTGTCTAGTCTATATCCAGATTCTTTATTCTCCTGGACTTTACTCTGGAGGAAAATGGCATTCTATTACCTTCTGCATGTTACTATCCACTTGGTGAGGTTGAGCCTCCTGCCATCAAGTGTCTTTGACTGCTAACTGATGGTCTGTATTGCTTCTTCTTCAGAAGAAATTGCCTTCAGGCCATATCGGCAAAACATAAAAATGTTGTTGATGGCTTCAGTCCTTCGGACTTCCTTCAGCGCAACTTTCACCACTTATTCTAATGATATAATGGGCACATGCTTGTGACATGGATGTGGCTCCAAACATGTGGACCTTTCATTCTATATTCTGTCAGGTCTCTCCCTCAGATCACCGTTGGGCCACACAAATATCTCATCATATTCAGACTTTCTTGCTCTCACCACGAACTACTGATGAAAAAATGTTACTACAATATAAGCATTGGACGCGACGGTTTCTTTGAGCTCACCTTAACAAAACACCACAACATACCATCGTCAACTCGGGACCGGTAGTAGTTGGTCCATTGAGCGGAATTCCTCCATAAATGTGGCTGGACAGTTGTAAACTACTCTTATTTTCCTGGTTTATTTGGATTGAATACTCCGTGGTGTGGCACGTACCAAAGTCCGTCCGTCATGAGTTTCAATTCGTCTGTTGGGACCATATCTGCATAGCCTTTATTGATTATGTCTTCCATGTACTGGGTATATTGCAGGTGTAGATCACCATTCTTTGACAGTTTCTCTTTAACCTGGGGTACTCGCGAATCTGCTGAAGTGCGGTGTTGGCATAATAATTGTCTCTATTCCTGAACATGCAGTGCTGTTTGTAGTGATAATCGGGATCCCTTTGAATGGATTCATCCATTTGTTTCAGGAACGGTTTGTCTTGGATTGGAAGTCTAGCTTCTCCTTCTATCCTTTCTCTAAACTCTCTGTTGACGTAGTCTTTGAATATTTGCGCAGGTTTTCATTGGCAGTGTCTGAGTATACTTGGTTTCACTTCTTATCTTACTGAAATGAACGGACACAGTTTCCTCAGCTTTCTTTGAAATGACTCCGTAGACTAGCCAGCTAAGGGAGCTAACGCATAGGGATCACCAAGCTTGTGTTCGATCTCCAAAGGTCTGCGTTGCTCCTGGAACACTACTTCCCACCATCAGCGTCACTCTGGGATTTGCAGTTATGGTGCGAGGAGATGTCTGAGAGTGTAATATCTCTCATATGCTCCCATTTAGTTATATCATTTGTATGGTGATATTCATGCTCCTCTACTGGTTATGGCATTCTCAGGAATACTCTTGGAAGATCAATGTAATGATAGTGCCAGTCTATATTTTACCTTCTGTAGTTGATTGCATGAACGACATCGGTTTTGACTGTTTCATGAGTTTATTGTCTTCAAAAACAGCGCAGTAGGCCTGGTTCGTAAGTTTAATCTGCGACTAAGTTCTTCAGCGGCTGAGGACGGGCCACAGCCTTATCTAGGAAAGAATATGTGGCTACGTACTCCCTATCGCTTCAAACTGTTTTGCTGTGCTTTCACTTGAGCTATCACCGAGGAATGCGTGTGTCAGACTTTGAAATGTCTGACCTTTCTCGCATCTAGATGGACTCCGAGTGCCCTTATCCTTTTCCCCCCCCCCTTTGTGCTTTTTTTTTTCTCTACGGCTCCAACGCACTTTTTGCTACTCTTTTTACCCCCCACACACCGTTCAGTGTTCACCCCCCTGTCGCTCCTGGCCTTCTCTAGGTGAGAGATTTTTGTTGTCAGTGTTTGTGTCTTGTCCCCTCGGCTTGAAAATGTAACTGCTGTAGCATGATTCTACACACTGCTGCAATTTTGCACCAGGCTGTGTTGGGGCAAATTAGCTTTCCTGAGGTAACGGGTTCAAACATCCGAAGCAGAGTTCATGTGCGACCTGTTTGATGCGAGAAGCTAGGATTTTTTTTTAACGCAAAACTTCCTACATTGCGCAATTGAGTGCGTGTTCTCCGTCCAACAGTATAGACATGGATGGGGTTTTCAGCTTTATTTCACACCTTTTCTTCTGCGGGGCGTCTTTCATTATTTGGGGGTGTACTGTGGCGAATTACTCCCCGGCTCTTCTAGTTGCTGTCGGTATTGATTGGACTGTGGTTATGGGACCCTGCGTAATCTCCAGTCCAGCTATGCGGGGATCGTTTTCATTGCCGGATATTCGCCCAATAAATTCCACAAATCATCCAAAATGTCGGACATTCTTTCTTCTGTTCAGGAATCTCAATTCTTTGATCCATTTGCTGTTGTTGTAATGGTGTTGGGAGTTTTGATGATGCTACCTTCTTTCAGGAATTCAATCATCCATGGTCTTCATTTTCATTATCTGTTTTGATTGACCCACAAGCAATTGTTGATGAAGACAGAGAACTTTCGCAAACTATCTTTGTCACCACTCTTGAAACACGGGCCCATTGTGCTTTCCTCTCTTTATGCAGCAGATAAATAGCAGGGTGGCACCATAGTTTGTGTAACAATCCATGGCTCTGTCAATGCTTTGCTGGGTGGACATAATAGCGCACAATCTCTAATGAGGTTATATGCCTTCACTCCACCTTAGTAACTTCCAAAAGCAACTCCAACCTTCGCTTAGGGTTGGTAGTAGTCTCCTCATACGAGCCATCTAAAATTGGCTTATGAAGGTTAGATATCTGAATGGCGTACCATTAAAAAATGGTTCGACCTGCTGTGGGCAACGTGACTTCTCTTTGAGATGGAATTGTAACTAAGTTGCCAATATTTTCATTAGTGGGGGTCTGTTCAATTCCGTGCTGGATGGCGGTGAGGTCTGGACTTGTGCGTCGCTTCGTCGTGTTGTGTATGGTTCCATTGTTTTACGTGTGGATTGGTTCACATCCCAGTGTTGGTGGGTTGCCGTGCCTGGATTGTAAAGGAAATTGGATGCCACTCACTTCTGCTAACGAGCGTAATCACTCGATTGGCTGGAAAAAATTTCAATGGTGGAATAGAGTTGTTCATGTTGGAGAATAGTTGGGGACAAGTGGGTGGCTTACCAAAACTGGGGCTTGTGGTGCCATATATGGGGTTCTATCTGTGTACGCACTATGCATCACTCCTGGTGATGACCGGTTACCTTCTGTCTGGAGGTCGTTCACTACTCCAGGGCCAGTCATTGTGTGACTGGAGAATTAGTCAGAGTAGGGCGACTGCCAGTAGTACTGGGGGTGGTATTCAACAGGCAGCAGGGTGCGCAGTTGATGGTAAGAGGGTGGTGTAACAATGCAGCGGTTGGTGCTACTTGTACTGGTGCGCGTGGTTAATCACTGCAGCGGGGCTGATAACTTGATTGTAGGTATCTGTGTGGGTGTGTTAATCAACTGCAGTCGGGGCTGGCGACTTTGCGTACTTATTTATTTTTGAACCGCGTACTGGTGGTGGGAGTCAATCCACTGAAGTGGAGCTGCTCACACTTTGAGATAATGGGGGGTGGTTAATCATTGCAGCGGCGCTGCTCACTTGAGATACTTGTGGGTGGGGTTAATCACGGCAGCGGGGCTGCTCACTTGATATACTGGTGGGTGGTTTAGTTAATTACTGCAGCGGTGGCTGCTCAACTTTGAGATACGGGGTGGGTGGTTTTAATCATTGCCGAGGGGCTGCTCACTGAGATACTGAGTGGGGGGTTAATCACTGCAGCGGGGCTGCTCACTTGGGATACTGGTGCGGGTTAATCATGCAGCGGGGCTTGCTCACTTGAGATTTAATGGTGGGTGGTTTAATCATTGCAGCGGGGGCTGCTCATTGAGGTACTGGTGGGTGTTTAATCACTGCAGCGGGGATGCTAACTGAGATACTGGTGGGTGGTTAATCAATGCAGCGGGGCTGCCAACGTGAGGTACTGGTGGGTGGTTTATCACTGCAGCTGGGCTGCTTACTTGGTATTGGGTGGTTAATCATGCAGCGGGGTATGCCTCACTTGAGAGATAATGGTAGGGTGGTGCAAACTGCTGGCGGCTGCCACTTGAGATACTGGGGGGTGGTTAATCACTGCAGGGGGGCTGCATCCTTGATGATACTGGTGGGTGGTTAATAACTGCAGCGGGGCTGCTCACGTGAGGTACTGGTGGGTGGTTAATCACTGAGCAGCAGGGTTGCTCACATGAGGTACTGGGGGGTGGTTAATCACTGCACCGGGGCTGCTCACTTGTTGTACTGGGTGGGTGGGTAATAATTGCAGCGGGGGGCTGCTTTCTGTCACTTGAGCGCTGATCACTTGAGATACTGGTGGGTGGTCATCATGCAGCGGGGCCTGCTCACTTGAGTATTGGGGGGGTCAATCACGCAGCGGGGCCAGCTCCTTGAGATGCTTGGTGGTGTGAGTTAATCACTGCTACGCAGTTGCTGCTCACTTGGAGCCAGGTCGGGTACTGCGTGGGTAGTTAATCCACTGCCAGCAGGGCGGCTCACTGAGTACGGATAACGGTGATTATTATGTTTCAATGGACTGCGTGTTTTGCTGAATTTTCTATTACCTCTTGCAATTGTACTCATGTTTGTATCATGCTGTCCATTGCCAGTCGTACTTGGCCACTGTTGTCAACGCCAGTGTCGTCGCCTTTGCAACTTCATGTCATCATCTATCTGTAGTTCATGAAAAATCTAGTTCTTAGATACATTTTCACCTTTCTAACTGACCGTCTCTTTTCCTTTTATTTCTTTCATTCGTTTAGCTTTATTTATCTTGTTTTCCATTTCAATTTCCATTGGCCAGAAACAGCTTTTGCAATACATATGACCGTGAGGCGGCTTGCTCTGATTTGTAATACGATTGCCACGTTGAAAGTTTGAAACAGAGATCATCAGGTTGTACTTCTTTCATTATTTCATCATATCCACTGCTCGGCCATCTGTGGTCAGCTTCTGCTTCTTTGGATGACATCTTGAATTTTTTTTTTTTTTTTTTTTTTTTTTTTAAAAAACAACATATTAATACACTTGTAAATGAATAGAAATTTTAATGATTGACCTATCGTGTTGATTCAAGTTCAATATTTATTATATTGTCAAATAACAACAGCTCACCATTCACAGGAGAAATTATTATTTCTGGGCTAATTAGTCTTAGGCATGTCCGACACCGTCTGGCAGTTCACTCAACGTGGCGCAGAGGACAAGCAGGGGGCACACTCAGGTCACCCGAACTTATTTTCCACAAAACAAATGGGCGGCAAATGTAGTATGCGGGCCGAGGGGAAAGCACTGCCACAAACAGTTATTTTCGCTTTTTCACGTAAGCGCCAAATAGGAGCGTATTTACCTTATTGTAGCGTCGCTGACGAAAACCACTTAGTTCACAATGGATGGACATAATTGGGGGCTTTATCGGCCATGTAGTTTAGGCGCTCTAAGCATCTCAAAATATCTTGTCAGTTTTTAACACATTGGGTTACCATTGTTACCGAGTACTCACAATGCACACAATAGTTCTACATTATAAAGTCTCACACTTGGAAATGGAAACACTCAACCAAGAAGAATCCAATGTTCACAGACTATAAATGAGGCAGTTTCTTTTAATGTCACTATTTCCGGTGATTGATTTTGGGGACTTAGTTGATGGAGACCCAACGGCTGTTTGTAAATTGTGGTGTTTGTAAAAAGACCACGATGCTTTTACGGATCTCGTACACTGGAAGCGCGCCGCATATTGTCCATGAACAAACTTAAACAAACCCCCTGCATTACGGCACTTTAAGGGGGCGATCATGATCAAGATCACTTTCACATTAAGGGGGGTCTAAACATATGAAAGAGAACTAGGATTGGACATCTTCTACAACTTTTCGAATAGCACATTACTTGAGGTAGGGGATTAAATTGAATTGAATGACGAAATTTACGGGAAATAACACTTTGTAATATGTTACATGAGTGCGGTGAAAGGACCTCTATTTTTTTAAAGATCAAAGGTTTGTGGAAATGGAAGTGTTTTTACTTTCGTTTCTCGTAAGGGGTTGGGTCCTCCTTGCGTATCACCACTTCAGTAGGTCTTCGGCAATCTTTGATAAGATTTTGATAAAGCCTTGAGTCCAATTCGCGTCATGAGTTTCCAGGCTTCTTTGAAGCTACAGAGGATAGTGTTTTCTTTGATATTTCTTGTCTTGAGTACCCGATTGAGATGGTTCAGAGATTGTCCAAGTGAATTCAAAGTGTGGAGACTTTGATATTCATTTCAGGTGCTCAATTCCTTGGTCATCCAAGAATTTGTACGACGCAAATCTTGAGCTTTTAAAAAATTGTTTATGGGCGCATTAACAACAATGTTTTGCTGGGACCAGGAACCCTGCCCCCCTCAACCTCACCCACCCAATCTTCCCTATCCCCTTTCGACCCCACCCCCATGATTACTCTTGATCGCACTCTTGGAATGTAGAATTCATGGGATCAAGTGTCGTGAAAATTGATCAACGTTATGTGGATACACCAAGCCAATCTTAATAATTCGGACCATTTTGGGCTATACTTCAAAAGACCTCTATAGATTACCTTTGACCCCACTCTTAAAGAGGAAAGGTGGGGCACTACCTAAGGCTCCTATCCATCCCAAAATTGCTATGAAAATGGTGTGAAAGTAGTTGGAACACAGAGGGCCAGTTATGTTTAACATGTTTACCACGACATTCAGGGGTTATAACATCTTACACACAGATACACACAGATACACACACACTACAAAACAATCCTATAATGCTCTCTTGCAGCACGCAAAAACGGTAATCATTATCGGGCTTTTTTCTTTTGTTGTTGTCTTTGGTTGTTTTGTTTTATCTTCTAGAAATAATGTAATAAAAGTTATTTTATGATAGTGATATATTGATTCCAACTGAAATAAAACAACTTGCTGAAAGCATTCTTTTACACTTCTAAATGTAACTGAGTGAAACTTTCACTCCCCTAAAGAGTGAAACTCTTTAAACCACTTTTGAGGAGTTTTGAGGATTTTAAACGAAGACAACACGAAAACGAGTGGAACCCTCTTTTTGGAGTGATGTTTACTCTTTTTGAGGGGAGAATTCGCTCTTTTCAAGTACCAACACTCATTTTGGAGTGGCTTAAAAGAGTTTCACTCTTTTTGGGAGTTAAATTTTCAATCGTTTACATTAGAGATCCATACCAGAGAAATATGGATTGTTTAGACTCAAAAATAACATACGACTAGTGTTTTCGAACAATTGCTAACATTTATATACTCCACCTACTCCTGTGGCATTTTTAATGCTCCAATCGTAAAGTGCGGCTTCGTCCGAACCTCCCGTTCACCATTCGTAATTCTACCATGGGATTCGTATCTTGCCATTAGATAACCGTAATCCGTCTCCTATACTCGGCATTCGATCACAGTTACAAATTTTACTGGATCTATCACAACCTGGGTAAAAAAAATTCAAACTCAGTATTCTGCTTAAATACCATTGTTAACCGAAATATAATTGTTATATACGTATTCAATATCCAGCCATGTTGCTGTGGACAAGATAGACTCATTCCCAGTACTACAATACTTCACCTTCAATGATCCCTGTGCAATCGCTAACCATGGATCGATTGACAGCTACTGTATTTTAGTCCTGTAATGTAATGCATCTTGTCCACCAACATGTCTGGTGGTTGACGTCTATTGAATACTGTCCTTTTGAGAGAGCGACATACAAGTATTAATGTGGGGGTGGGGGGGGGGGGGGGGGGGGGGGGGGGGGTGAGGGGGGGGGGGGGGGGGGGGGGGGGGTGTGGTGGGGGTTTTACCCAGTTGAATGTTCATGTACTTTTTTATCAAACGCCAGTGGCATTATTCGTAGAGTGAAATATTCTCTACATCCCCTTTTAAAAATATGCTTGCCAGTCCACTTATAATGTCCTTTTATATTATTGTGGATACTGATGTCATGCGGATTTAGGCCAACCCGCTCCCTGTGACTCTCCAGAAGCGGACAAGATAGCTCAATCAGGTAAGCGCACGACTCCAGTGTATGCTCATCCATGCGTACAGGCGTGCGTTCGAGCCCTGTGAGATTCAGCTATCTTGTAATTTCCCTGGACAAGAAATTAACCGCTTGGTTGTCCCGATTTACCCATGCGATATTTGGGAAGCTGGTCCCGGCTGCGATGGTTATCTCGATGTATGTTTGCTGATAAGGAAAAGCGCTGATCCCGATCTGCTGCATCCCTTGAAATGATGCGAAATGGTTTATGGTATGGTTGGGCCACAGTGATCATCGGCCATTGTGAAAGCGCTTAGAGGCCAATAGCATAAGGCGCTATATAAATCTCTGTTATTATTATTATTATTACTTCATATTCTTGCAAGAATCTTGGTTAATGCAGATACCAGAACTCCTGTTGCTGACATGATGCATTCTTTAAATTGGTCTAAACTTGGTACAATGCGGGAGAAACCTCTTCTTACTGTGTTGTTTAAATGTCTTAAAGGTATTGCTCCACCTTATCTCAGCTCAGAGTTTTCATTTACTGAGTCTGTGCACACTAAATGTACACGAAGTCAAAGCTCTAAAACTCTCATTATTCCACACTGGAACAATGTTCAAGGTAAGCATTCCTTCCATTAGAGGAGCTAAGGCATGGAACAAACTTTCTGCTGCTGTACGTGTCCGATATGAGTCCATGAGTTCTCACATGTTTAGAAATGCTATTGAGTGAACTACCTTGTTTTGATTATTTGTAATACCTTCAATGTCATTAATTATTTGTAATATCTATTGTTTATGTTTTTTTGTAAAATGTTTGCAGGGCCCTCTGAGATCAGTACTAAATACTGAAGAAGTTAACCTGGATAAAAGGAAGAATAAATAAATAAAATACATTTCTTACTCAGAGTAAGACTGCAAACGCATCCCTCTATTCCAGTTGGTGTCCCCCAATTCGTCATCTTGGTCCCATTTCTCGATACCCACCAGGTGTAAACACTTCGTGTGCGATGACCAGAAAAAATATGGGAATCATGGCATTGGGCGCTAATATATTGTTGACAATCTTCCGAGGCATCTGCAAGACCGATCACTTGTTGCAGTGAAGCGTCGTTGTAATGGACGACAAGGCGATGTTCTCCTTTATCGTTAAATCCTTTTGATAATAATGGCCCCTGACGATCGTGTTTGACGATACTTGTGCCTAGTTTAGGAAAAAACATATGGAGCTTAAGACTTGGCAGTAGTCCATTCTGATCAATTGAACTTCATTTTCTGATATAGCAAATATCGTGAATTTGGACCGGTGATCTTATTGGATATTCCTCTACCCAAAA